>VOQZ01002254.1:0-21407 GCA_008079305.1 Phytophthora palmivora
AACGAGAGAGAACCTTACAGTGAAGGAGAAAATTCTAGAGCTCGCAATTTATCGACGGACGTTCGTGGAGCCTGCGGAGGGAGAGGAAGAGTATGTATTTGAGTATGCCACACTCAAGGACGTGGCGAGAGAATTGCTGCTCAGCAATCCAAACTTGCGCGAGAAGCGCGAGACGCTGGTGGAGGCTGTGCCTGTAGCTGTGGTATCTGAGGAAGTCTTCTGGCGCAACTTTTTCCTACGATGCAACGCCGTTCCGCGTGGCGGAAGGCTTGCCATCGTATTTACCGGAGGTGGAGCAGACTCCCATGCCTTCTGGTCCCTTGGCTAGGCTGAGGCGTGGACTATTTGGCAAGAAGAAGCGCTCATCTACCAACTCCAGTACTTCGCGGCGCGGCTTTTTGCCCACTGGACGAACTTCTTCTTCGGAGAGCACTAAGACATCGCCTAGCGAGGCTGATTTGAGTGATCTGGAGCTCGATGTGGACGGGTGAAATTGAGAAGGAGCTGGTCAAGCGCCGCCCTTCTCGTGCTATCGAAGCAGCACATGCACCCAGTGCCCCGGCTCAGGATAATGATGCTGACGAAGTTAAGAAGCCGGAAAATACAGTCGCCAGCGTGCCCAAGACTAAAGAACCTGAAGATACTCCTGATGCCAACAGTCCAAGCAAGACGAAAGAACCTGAAGGGCATGATCCTATCCTCGTGTAGATTGGAAGAGAACTGAATGTGTAGTCAACCGCTAGTACCGTCGTTTGTGATGTCCTGAAGCTATCCTTGTGTAGATTGGAAAGAGGAGCTGAATGTGTAGTCAACCGATGTCATGTGATAAATACCTGGGTCCACCCCCACGAAAGACGTAATGTCGCCTGTCCGAGTACTAATGTTGGAGAATCAACCAGCTATCGCCTAGCAACCCGAGGGCACTAAACGACACTAAATCTCAACTGGTCATTGTCAACAGAATGCCAGATGTCGGTCTTGCACCAGGAAGTGAGGGCGAGTCAGGAGCACGGATGTTCTTGGACGCATTCTGGTCACGATTCAGTCATACCAAAACAGCCATTGTTTCGACAATGGGGGTACACTGTAAATCTTGACCTCGTCCTTGCACTTGCGTGTAAAGCGAACTGATACGTCAGCTCTCGGTGGCAGTCTGCATGCAGTTTACTGGTGCGAATCCTGGTATAGTGTCGACCATGCAGTTGTGCTTCAACTCCTTCTCCAACTTCTTGACCAGGCAGATCTGTCTTCTTTTTGCGCTTGCGTCTCATGGTAAACAGTCCTTAAGACCTCAGACTACAGTGTACACAGATATTGATATGTTGGACCTTGTGCTTGTTGGTATATGCATGTCACAACTTCTGTCGGAGTAGGTCGTAGCTGGGAAATTCAAGAATGAAGAGATCGAAAGCCTTGTGCTTATGCGTGGCTAGTTGTAGCTATCTCGTATTATCCTAAATGTTGGATGATGTTCTCTTAGATACTGGATGTTCGATCATAGCGGTGTCATGGTAAAGAATACGATGAACGAGTTCGAAACTCAAGATGATTCAAAGTCCTTGTGACGCTAACAGGTCCGAAGTGTCATGTGATTAAATAAAAGCGAGTTGCTGTAGTTCATGACGAAGACTAATCTGGACGTGGATGGAATTCACTGGGGCGCATTGAATAGGGAAAATGGACGTTTGCTCCAGCATCCACCTCAGTCCGAGTCGACATAGTTGGAATTAACACGGCCAGCTTCGTCCAACTGAAGCGTCGCTAGCCACTGCGCTGGCCTGGAGCAGTCCGCAGGAATCTGCACTTCAATCGCTGGACCTCCACCGTAGATGTTTTGGTAGTAATCCAGCTCTTCTTGTTGATCATCCGGAAGTCCTTCTTGATGACAAGGCCGGTCTTAATCTGAAATGTGCCGTCCATGAGATCATCAGAAATTAGTGGCATGTTGTCCACTGTGCCAGGACTGTGAACTTCTTCACCCTTGTACTTCGAAACAAATAACAGCCAGGCACGGATCCAACCCGCGTTCACGGCGAACCACGTTTCCTGGTCTGGGTTCGTCTGATGGAAACTCTGCAGGTTACGCACTTCAGCGCGGATATCGTGCACCACCAAAGATTTGGAGCTGCGTCCGAACTCGTCCTCGTGGGTCACGAGCGTGTTGACCATGTTGGACACGCGACCGTCCGTCATGACAGTGTAGCTGGAGGGCACGCCGTAGCCATTGAAGCGCACCAGAAGTTTGCCAGGTTTGCGGCTACTCACGCCTTCCAAAGCCTCTCGCCGCGTCATTTCGTCCGTCGGCATCAGGTGGAACTCTTGTTCATGCGGTGGTTGCTGCACACAACGCACAAATCAGTCGCATGGTCATTTCCTAATCAACTACCAACCTCTACTCACCATCTTGAGCTCCATAATATCTCGCAGCGACAACATCAACTGCCCCATGTCTTTCTTGACCATGCCGAACTTCTCAACGTGACGCACAGTGAACAACACCCCCACAACACGATCGGTATCCACATCTCCAAAGTCCACGTCAAACTTCCACATGGGGTTAAGCGAGCTCTTGATCACTCTCGACTTAAAGGGTTTCGTGGCTATTCCATGCTGGTAACCTCCTGCAGGCAGCGACGCCATACTGTTCCTGTGGCTACGTGGCGGCGCCTTAAGGTCGTTGCCCATGTCCCAGCCGGCGCTGCGCTGGAACTGATGTGACCCGTCGTCGTGCATGAGCGAGACCTCCACCATGGGGTTGCTAGTGATGCCTTTGTGCATGGCCCGCAGCTCCAACGCGGACACCACGCGCAGGGACACGATGCAGGGCCCCGCCATGGCGTCCAGTGCGGCCGAGCCAGGCACCAGCAGCGGCTGATCGTTGCGCGGGGTCAGCTCCATGGCCCCAAAGCGGTCGGACGCCGTCGTGGACATCATGGCGCTGCTCTGGGCACTCGCACAGTGAGAGAAGTACTGGGTCGGACCACAAGACGAGAACTCGAACACACACCGCGACAGCGCGTTAGTGGCGATGAAGTGACAGCGACTATGAACAGAGAAGGCAGTCCGACTCTATCGCATCGAGACGCTTCCAAACGCTCATGCAGAAATAGAGAGGATCAGAATTCGCAGTGTGTTCACATACAAATGTCTATATACACGATTTATGTCGTCATTCAACACTCCGTTCTATGTGTTTTCAGATTTGTACCTAGCCAAAAGCGGGTTCACTTGGTTTTTGAATGGCGTGGGTTCGCCTGTTGCTGGAAACCAGGCGTCTGTCACAGACTCTGTGAGCCGCAGCCTCTTCCACACCTTGGTCTTGCGCTCGCTGGCGTGCTGTGTCTCGAGTCGACGATGCACCAAGACACAAATATCACTACGGAGATTAAACTGGCCTCAAGATAAGAAGACATCGTAACGAGGTTCATTGGATTGATGCCGACGTCACTATCGTCTCATCGTCACATAATATGTCGCCTGGCACTAAAAATAGTCGAGCAATTAGGGTAGGGTATGCCCGATCTTCAAGAGACACATGGATCTTCAGTCGACCAAGATGCGGCCTGGCCGAGTGCCCAGCGCAGCGCAGCGCGTGGCATCTCCTTCGTCTCCCATGCGCCCGTCATCGGCCTCGTCCACTTCATCGGCCTCACCTGTGGCCTCGCCGCGCGGTCGGAGACCCATGACCACTACGACTGATGAGATGCTGTTTGCGCAGCCTACGAGTATCCACTTCGGCGGCTTCCAGCTCGATCGGTCAGTCCAGCAACGTGTCCGAGTGCACAACAACAGCTCCAAAGCGGTGCGACTGCGGTACACGTTTCCGACAGGAAAGAAGGGGTTTCGAGCGACGTTCGCCAGCACAGATCGCCCGTCGTTCGTGTCTGCAGGACTTTGTGAGGAGATTATTGTGTCCTTCACACCGCCTGCAGGTTTCCAATACTACTACGACTGCATCCAAGTGCAGTGCGAGGAAGTGGCTTACGGATCAAGTACCACCGTGGCTCGTAGTGGCGCCACTCTCATTCCACTGCACGCATATCCAATGGTGAACGACGTTTCTTTCCCAACGCGAATGGACTTTGGCGTCGTGCCGCGCAATTCCTGTGCCCGTAAGTGCGTGGACATCACATGTTCTGTTCCGGTGGAGTTCGAGTACGAGTTACGGGTCACCAAGCCGCATCCAGCATTTACAGTGTTCCCGCTTTCAGGTACAATTCCACCCAGAGGCGTGGCTCGTATCGAGTTAGAGTTTCGACCACTGCTGTATGCAACGGCGAGTGCCGAGCTGGAATTGCACGTCTCCCAGTGGGCTTCGTTCCTCGTGTCTGTACCCTCGCGGGGTCATCCTCCAGCACGGCCACCGACGTAGCTTTGGCTGTAGACGTTACACAGCAGAAGTCTAGTTCGTTGGCGTCTCCTACATCCGAAGCAAACCCACGAAATAGATCTGAGGCTCAAGCGAAAAGTAGCAAGACCAGCACACCTAGAAAAGAGACGAAATCACGAAGTAAGAAATCTGTGCAAGAAGAACGTCAGTTAAGCGACGTTGAGGGAGATGAAATGGAGGTGGAAAAGGTGCGAGGCATTGAAATCCCGCACAACTTAAATTCCGTCACTAGTGTGACTTTTGTGCTGAACCAAGAGCCAGGAAAGCTTAAGCCCAAAGACTTGAAGAAGGCTATCGCAGCAAACCGTTCGCTGCAGCAGCAGCAACGAGAGGAGCAGGCTAAACTGAGTATGGGCAATGTTTCGGGTGACGAAGACGCTGCAGTATTAAGCTTTCAAGTTCTTATGCAAGAAGAGGAGAGATTTTTGGAGAGAGTGCGCGTCAGCAAGCAGGTCAAGGACATGTTTTTTCAACAAGAGTTAAGGGAGGTCGCTGAGGCCGAGAAGGCACTCGAGTTTCAAAGCCACAAAGTGCATCTTGGCCAGCGACTGCTATCACGGGAGCAAATTACTCAAATTATTAAGCTCCGTGACTTCAACAGTAAGGCGTTGGCTTATCAACAGCGAGAGCAACTGCGCACAATGTTTATCAATGTACACTACGAGTCGCAGCTCGTTTCCGATTATCAGCACGAACACAGCGATGAAAATCAGGGTCTCTCACTTGGTGAGCTCAAAACAGCAGTACTCCCAGCACACTTTGTGCCGGCTTACTCGCCGGACTACAAGCCGTACAAGAATGATCTGTGGACGCGACGCCAACGTGTGCTCCGTCGTCTAGTTCGTGCCGTATCCAAGTGTATTCTTCGCCTTCGAGCCCAGAAACGACTCGATCGCATCCATGTTTGGCTTGGTGAGACGAAAACGAGAGCACAGGTCCGCGAAAAGGTTGCTTTGGACTGGCAGTCGAGCGTTCAAGGTGGCGGTGGTCATGTTACCAATGCTATCAATGCTGCGCAGAGCACGAAACAAGAAAATACAGACTCGACATCAAACAGTGAAGAATTCCGGGTTTTCCTGTCTAGCTTTCCTATTGTCGAAGAGAGCACTGCGCAAAAGCATCGCGAAAGTATCGATATTCCAGTTGATTGGGAGCTCAAGTTCAACTCTTTCACGTTCATGGAACTCAAACCTCGCGATGAAGCACTTTTGCTAGGTCACGAACCTTTGTCTCTGCCAGCACTTCCAACATACGTGCCTCTGGAGCAGAATCGTACGCTGCGTCAAGGTGCAGAGGACGAGTGTGGTGTAGTTACTTCGCTACTACTCCGTTCGACTTGTGCTACTCCGCAATCTCTTGCTGTTAACGTACCATCACTGCTAGAAATGATGCCGCTGGATGCATTCTTACGCCCACAGGCTAGTGTGCGACCCCTTGTGGATATACAAGGGCCCCGCGAGACTGAACCAAGCTACGCATTGCGACCTCGTCGTGTATTCCGTACGCCTCCAACACACTTTTCGGCTTGGCAAGGTTCGCAACTCGGCTTGCAATCGGTCATGGGGTCACATGATGGAGCAAGCCTCTATTTGTCCGACGTATTTATTTGTTCAGCAGATAGAAAGCAAGTGGAGTCAATATTTTCATCTCCGACTGCGTCTTCAAACAGTGAAAATGATCAATCGCTCATTGAAGACGTGTGGAGTGTCTCCACCACCACAATTCCTCCGCTAGCAGGAAGTGCTGACGATGTTCCTAGTCTTTCAGATAGCGAGAGCGATGATGATGTTGAAAATGAGGAGGGGTCAAGTTCTGGTACTCGCCAAATATCATGGAATCGTGCCTGTGAACTGTTTGAAGAACCTGTGGGTGGCCAAGGAGAAGATCAATCTCACGACATCTACGAGAATGGCGAGTTGTTAGGACGCGAAAAGGGTGTTTTCTGCTTTGAGCGGTATCGACATCTAATTCGGCAGGAGCGTGCATATAATATTCATCGGCAAGAATTGCTGGAGCGACTTCCCAAGGTACGAAGTATGGCATGGAGCCTGAATAATAGTCTCGTTAACATCTTACTTCTCTTCATGGTGTGTGATGTATATAATAGCTGCTGGATAATATTACATCACAGATTGGGAATCCAGACTACGCACTGGTGGTAGAAGGTCATGGCACAGAACGACCGCTTCACCATTCTAACTAACAAAAGCACTAAACGTAAGAACCTTGAAATGTGTTTGTCCAAACGCTGTACACTGTGCTGGTAAGCTTAGACGACTAAGTTGAAGGTCAATTGCTGCTAAACATCACTAAGCGTTCATTTCAGCCCCTTCACTACTTTGTGGCACTTAGTACACCTCCAACACGTATCGACCTTCCTCACGCATACGTTCGATCGTCGCATTAGCCTGACGACGATCCAAACCACCCACCTGTGTGAACGAGCTCACCAGGGCCTCACGCACGTCCGCCACCGGCCACGTCGGGCCGCACAGATAGAAGTGGCCGTTTTGGCGCAGCAACAAGTCCGCCAAAATCTCCTTGTCCTCCGCGATCTTGTCCTGGATGTACACCTTGTGCTCCTGGTCACGCGAGAACGCACAACGCAAGTACGTCACTAGACCATCCGCCTCGTACGCGTCCAACTCGTCGCCATACAGGTACTCCTTGGCCTTGTGGCGGCTACCGAAGTACAGCGCCACCGGACCCACCTTCACACCCTGCGAACGCAGGAATGCGCGCTCCTGAATGAAAGCACGGAACGGAGCCATGCCCGTACCCAGACCCGCCATCACGATGGGGTCCTCTGGGTTCGCCGGCAGCTTCATCACCGATGAGCACACCGACACCGATAGTTTCTGGCCCACCTTGACGCCCGACAGGAAACGAGTAGCCTGACCAATGCAATATTTGCCACTCGGGGTAGTCCAGTCGTGCACCACAATCAGTAAGTGCACACTCGTCGGATTCATCTTCATGCTCGAAGCAATCGAGTAGTGACGCGGTTTGATGCGTGGCACCAGCGTCAGCAAGTCAGTCAGTGTCGGACGAGCCGATGGGAACTCCTCCAGCAGCTCCGCGAACGTCACAGTCTCATCCACACGACGCTTGTACTCATCCTTACCATCAGCGTCAAGTAGAGCCGTCAATGTTGTCTTCTCCTTCTCGTCTGTGGCGCGCTCCAACAAAGCCTGGTAGAACTTCTTCGACGGACGGCCAAAGATGTCCAGCGCATGCGAGAAAAGCTGGAAATACGTCAAAGTCTCCTCGCTCGGACCCGACGCAACCTCACTCTTCTTCTTCTTGTGAGCCACAGGCAGTGCCACCAGCGCCTCCGGATCCACGTTGTACGTCTGCAAAAACCTCACCACCTCCTTCTCGTCGTTGTGTGCGAACACAGCCAGAGCCTCACCAATGCGGTACTTGATCGCCGTGTTCGTCGTGTCCATCTCAATGTGGAACACGTTGCGCGAGTAGTCCTCCGGTGTCAGTCGCTCCCACTTCGTCACGGTCACCAGATCCGTCACGTGGTCACGAACACCGTGGCGAGTCTCGAACGCATTCGAGAACATCAACTGCCACGCTGTCTTGGTCTCACGTGACACCTCTGCGTACGAGCGGCGCTTGCCACCATTCTTTGAGGCAGTCGTGGCCGCCTCGGCGCTGTCAGCGAACGGAACCTTGCTCGTCGCCACATTCGAGAATGCAGTCAACGGCTTAGCAACAGCCTCTTCGTCAACATCAGTAGCACTGAGCCAGTCGTTCGACGGGTATGTGAGCGTCAACACGTCGCCCCACACAGCCGATACGAACGACTGCAGAATCGCGTGCTTCTCCTTTGGGAACTGAGCTTCCAGGAGAGCCAGCACCACGTTCTCGTCGTACAGACCCGATGCCTTCAAGAAAGCTGTCTGGAGGCCCACAGCAGCAACAGCATCATCCTCGACGCGCGACGCAAGCTCGTTGGCGTCCACCACCAAGAGCTGAATATCGCGAGAAGCCACCTGCTGCTTGAACGCCGCGCGCTCGTCCACATCGTCCGACGTCTTCCAACCGGCAAGAACCAGCAGCTTGCCGCCCTGTTTCACACTACGAGCCACGTCGTAGTGAGCCAGTAGCTCCGAGCGCGTGACCACCACCACATCAGCCTGCTCAACAGGCTCCAAAGTTGCAGACCCGTTACCTCCGTCCAGAGCCACTCGAACCTCCAAAGTAGATACGGGACGTTGAGCAGCCTCCTCGCCAGCACTGTGAGTCACCACAGCGTTCACACGTGTGGCAGGGTTCTTGTTCAGCAGGTCCAGCGTCGACTCGAACAGCTTGTTCGTCTCAGTACCAGCACGTGCAACGTCAGCTTCCACATCATCAAAGCCGTAGAACAGGAACTGTTTTGTAAAGGCCGCGGACCCCTCGAGCTCCAGAGACTCGCCAAAGACTACGTCGAATTTCGTTGCCTGGCTGCTCTCAGATGCAGCGTTAACTAAAGCAGCGTCGTATAGCTCTTCGCTCTTGGCAACAACGAACGCGCGGCGAGACGAAGCTGTAGCTAAATGGCGAAGCACTGCACGGCCCATGCCCACTGAGAAGGTGGAGTTGCGGAATACACCACCATACACACCAGTCACCACTACAGGTGCAGTTTCCACGGACGGCTGCCAGAACGAAGACTGGAAGAACACCTGCAGGTTCTGCGTCAGCAGACCACGTTGGAATGTTAGTGCGCTAGGCGCCACGTTCTCCAGTGCAACCACACGTTTCACCGTCGCCGGAAGCGCCTGTGCGAACAGCTTGTGCGACCACGGCAGCAGCAAACGGACCTGTACCACTCCGACCTTGGCGCCCAGCATTTGCTCGTACGCGGCAGCTTGTTTCAGTGCAACAGCGGCCTCGCCGAGCACTAACACGACGTACTCTGCATCATCAGATCCAAAGTATTCGTACACGCGGTACTGACGTTGCAGCACGTGGAACAAGTCGTCCATGACGCTCTGCACTTGCTCCACCACGTCTCCAGTCTGCACCGTCGACTGCAGCGCCGCGAGAGTCTCAAGTGATTCGTCTGTCAACGTCTCCACCTTGGCAAGCTCGCGCGCCACACGCGCGCCGTCGTAGAAGTGAACAAGCAGTTTGTGCAGCCGTTGAGCTGCCACATGAGCTACGACGGCCAAGTCGTGGCACTCCTGGGGTGAGGCCGAGTTCAACAGTAGTGCACCCGAGTGCTGCAGCGCGTACAACGGTTCGTATGAGCTAGCAACAGCCATGTCACGGCGGATGGCCTCGCACGCCACGTGGAATACGGCCGGCGCTGCTGTTGCGGCACTCTGTGCCAACTGGAAGAGACTGGGCAGGAACAAAGGCAGCGTCTGCGACGGGATCAGAGCCGCCGACGACGCGCCCACAGCCAGCGCGCCGCGTACGGCATCAGCGGCTCCTGGACGAATCTCGAGCGTCACGACGCGTGCGCGGGCGTTGCGCTTGGTCTCCTGCGTCTGCGCGCTATCGAAAGTGGCCAACAGCGGGTATTCGAACACGTTGGCACTGATGTGACCGGCGACGTGCAGCACGGCATCGCTGCCAGAGCAGAAACGGTCTGTACGCGGGAACACCCGGCTAGTGATGTCCGCGTGGCCGGCGCGCAGCTTGAACGGCGGCGTAACCACCAGCGACGCCGTGGACGTGTCGCTGGCGTTCTCGTCCAGCACGTCCACGGCCAGTGCTGCCTTGAGCACGGCGCTGCTGGCCGACGTGGTCACGAAGCCGTCCTCGACCTGGAAGCTGGCGACGGTCGACATGTTGCTGACTCGAGTGCCTTCGACGCCGTCGAATGGATTGTGGCCGTGGTGATCATTATCGCGCCGTTTGCGCAGAGAGCGAACGCTGCGGTGATGCAGACGCTCACGCTCTGGCCGATTTGATTCGGAGACGTGCGAGCCAATAAACATTGCAGAGACCGGCGTGTCAGGTTTGACGTGGGATGGACTCCAGCTGTTGTAAGCATGACGATTACGCTGGTGTACTGGTGAAAATGGCTCGCAAGCGACTGGACGCGGCGACGCATGGTCACTGCGGAGCCCACGAGCACACGCCGCCCCTGAGGGTGATACTCACGACATTAGAATGCCGCTGCGGCATTGCCGCAGCACGGTACATATCCGCCGTGATCAGACAGTATATGATGTTGCCATACATATCCGCCACGATGAGACCGTATATGATGCTGCCATGCGCACTTTAACACACTTAGCATTGTCTTGACAGTAGTAATCTGGTAGTGAATGCTGTCTAGTAGTATGATTTCTAATGTGGTATCAACTAATCTGATGCCTTCATCTTTCATTCGAGTATCATGGTCGCACAATCGAAATGACGAGTGCGTTTCAGTGTTCTCCTCACTATGCGATTTCTCTGACGCGACTCAGCTCCATCGACACACGTAGGAACGAAAGCTGGTAGTGCTTTCGTGAGTCACTGACGCCTCTTGAATACAACTTGCCTTCAGCAACTCTCGACGCACTGAACTCTTGCTCCGACTTCTTGCAGGGTTTTCTATTTCCTCCACCGAAGCGGCACAATGTTCAGGAAACAAGTCCTTGGAAAAATGTGAGGAGTGCTCTGCCTTTAGGTCACACTCTCAACGTAGCTCAGCGTTTTAGCGCAGTTCATTCCCCAAACAGCGCAGTACCATTCAAGGCAATGAGATGGACGCCGGTAACAGCGACGACAATGGCTCTAGTTTACGCTGCGATAATTGTCGCCTCTAGTCCCCCACCAAACACGCAGAGTGATCTGGGGTCTGTCGCTGTGGATCTCCTGTTAAGCGTTCCTGGACAAGTGCACATCGGCACGTACAAGCACGCGAGCAATGGGTTGTACATTCGAGATCTACCGTGGGTGAACGTTTACTTTTCGTTACAAGCTCTGGCATCGAACGACGCCACAGAGTCCGTCATGAAGTGGCATTTCCGCGGCTACGAGTGCAGTCCCAACAACGCGGGAGAAAATCGTGAATGCTCCGAGTTTACCTCGGCTAAACTGGAAAGTAATCGTGACCAAATGCAGCTCCCCAGTGACCATATACCTCATGTCATTTCACGCCAGACCCCATTGACAGATGAAGAGCGTCGACTACAATTTGAAACCCCTACCAACGTAGCACCACCGACATTCACCACACAAACTGTGTACTACAGTTGCGCGTATTCCGGTGGTGGAAGTCAATGGTGTTGCGCACAGTCGAATCAAGGATCGGGTGGGCCATACTGCTGGAATTTATCGAAATGCACGGAGGAATACTCGGCGTGGAACAAGCAAAATATTATTTGTTGCTCAGCTAGTGCAGGGGATTGTGCTCTCACGTATCAACCGGTAATGCCCACTACAGCACCAGCAACTCCAGCACCAACGACGATAACGACGGCACCACCAGCGACAGAAGACCCATTCGGCGATATCCCAATACTTGCTGACCCAACACCTCCTGCTACTTCTGCACCAACTACGCAGGCACCGACAACACCCACACCTACCACTGCGACTCCAGGTACGTCCACACAGAAAGAGACTAACAGGATGACGTTGGTGACAGTCTATTCCTAACATTTCCGCACCAGTTACTCAGGCACCGACAACTCCAACACCTACTACAGCGACCCCAGGTACGTACACAGCAAAGAGTAATTTCCCAACTCGTACTGACATCACACCACTATTTGAAACTAACTACACCAGCTCCGAGGACTCCCACGCCAACCACTGAGGCTCCAGGTAGACCTTTCGTATTGTGACAAGGCTGGTTTGTCGATTGTTATTGACAACTCTTACACAACAGTAACACAGGCACCGACAACTTCTCCACCTGCTACAGCGACACCTGCAACCTCAGCACCAGCGACAGAAGACCCATTCAATGATGTCCCGATTCTTGCTGACACCCCACCTCCTGCCACATCGACTCCAGCGACACAACCCCAATAACTCCTCCACCAACAACTCCCCCGCTTACCACGGCAACACCGGGTAAGTCCACACCACACTGAGCAACAAACCAACTTTTACTGACAACTCAATTTCTACCATTTCGGCAACAGCTACACAGGCGCCGACAACTTCACCACCAACAACTTCCACGCCTGCCACGGCGACACCCGCGTCTTCACCGCCAGCGACAGAAGACCCATTCAGCGACGTCCCCATTCTGGCGGACAGTCCAACTCCTGCCACTTCCGAATCACCTACACAAGGACCAGCAACAACCACGCCTGACACGGTGACTCCAGGTACGTCCAACCAGCGATAAAATCAATATGCGATTGTTGTTGACACCACTATTTCATAACAGCTACGCAGGAACCGGCAACTTCTACCCCCGTCACTGCAACTCCAGGTACGGTCACAAGCACGTGAGAAGACTCGACTGGTCAATGTTCACCCCATTCAATTTTCCACAACAGACACGCAGGCGCCGACAACTTCCACGCCTGCCACGGCGACACCCGCGTCTTCACCGCCAGCGACAGAAGACCCATTCAGCGACGTCCCCATTCTGGCGGACAGTCCAACTCCTGCCACTTCCGAATCACCTACACAAGGACCAGCAACAACCACGCCTGACACGGTGACTCCAGGTACGTCCAACCAGCGATAAAATCAATATGCGATTGTTGTTGACACCACTATTTCATAACAGCTACGCAGGAACCGGCAACTTCTACCCCCGTCACTGCAACTCCAGGTACGGTCACAAGCACGTGAGAAGACTCGACTGGCCAATGTTCACCCCATTCAATTTTCCACAACAGACACGCAGGCGCCGACAACTTCCACGCCTGCCACGGCGACACCCGCGTCTTCACCGCCAGCGACAGAAGACCCATTCAGCGACGTCCCCATTCTGGCGGACAGTCCAACTCCTGCCACTTCCGAATCACCTACACAAGGACCAGCAACAACCACGCCTGACACGGTGACTCCAGGTACGTCCAACCAGCGATAAAATCAATATGCGATTGTTGTTGACACCACTATTTCATAACAGCTACGCAGGAACCGGCAACTTCTACCCCCGTCACTGCAACTCCAGGTACGGTCACAAGCACGTGAGAAGACTCGACTGGTCAATGTTCACCCCATTCAATTTTCCACAACAGACACGCAGGCACCGACAACTTCCACGCCTGCCACGGCGACACCCGCGTCTTCACCGCCAGCGACAGAAGACCCATTCAGCGACGTCCCCATTCTGGCGGACAGTCCAACTCCTGCCACTTCCGAATCACCTACACAAGGACCAGCAACAACCACGCCTGACACGGTGACTCCAGGTACGTCCAACCAGCGATAAAATCAATATGCGATTGTTGTTGACACCACTATTTCATAACAGCTACGCAGGAACCGGCAACTTCTACCCCCGTCACTGCAACTCCAGGTACGGTCACAAGCACGTGAGAAGACTCGACTGGCCAATGTTCACCCCATTCAATTTTCCACAACAGACACGCAGGCGCCGACAACTTCCACGCCTGCCACGGCGACACCCGCGTCTTCACCGCCAGCGACAGAAGACCCATTCAGCGACGTCCCCATTCTGGCGGACAGTCCAACTCCTGCCACTTCCGAATCACCTACACAAGGACCAGCAACAACCACGCCTGACACGGTGACTCCAGGTACGTCCAACCAGCGATAAAATCAATATGCGATTGTTGTTGACACCACTATTTCATAACAGCTACGCAGGAACCGGCAACTTCTACCCCCGTCACTGCAACTCCAGGTACGGTCACAAGCACGTGAGAAGACTCGACTGGTCAATGTTCACCCCATTCAATTTTCCACAACAGACACGCAGGCACCGACAACTTCCACGCCTGCCACGGCGACACCCGCGTCTTCACCGCCAGCGACAGAAGACCCATTCAGCGACGTCCCCATTCTGGCGGACAGTCCAACTCCTGCCACTTCCGAATCACCTACACAAGGACCAGCAACAACCACGCCTGACACGGTGACTCCAGGTACGTCCAACCAGCGATAAAATCAATATGCGATTGTTGTTGACACCACTATTTCATAACAGCTACGCAGGAACCGGCAACTTCTACCCCCGTCACTGCAACTCCAGGTACGGTCACAAGCACGTGAGAAGACTCGACTGGTCAATGTTCACCCCATTCAATTTTCCACAACAGACACGCAGGCACCGACAACTTCCACGCCTGCCACGGCGACACCCGCGTCTTCACCGCCAGCGACAGAAGACCCATTCAGCGACGTCCCCATTCTGGCGGACAGTCCAACTCCTGCCACTTCCGAATCACCTACACAAGGACCAGCAACAACCACGCCTGACACGGTGACTCCAGGTACGTCCAACCAGCGATAAAATCAATATGCGATTGTTGTTGACACCACTATTTCATAACAGCTACGCAGGAACCGGCAACTTCTACCCCCGTCACTGCAACTCCAGGTACGGTCACAAGCACGTGAGAAGACTCGACTGGTCAATGTTCACCCCATTCAATTTTCCACAACAGACACGCAGGCACCGACAACTTCCACGCCTGCCACGGCGACACCCGCGTCTTCACCGCCAGCGACAGAAGACCCATTCAGCGACGTCCCCATTCTGGCGGACAGTCCAACTCCTGCCACTTCCGAATCACCTACACAAGGACCAGCAACAACCACGCCTGACACGGTGACTCCAGGTACGTCCAACCAGCGATAAAATCAATATGCGATTGTTGTTGACACCACTATTTCATAACAGCTACGCAGGAACCGGCAACTTCTACCCCCGTCACTGCAACTCCAGGTACGGTCACAAGCACGTGAGAAGACTCGACTGGCCAATGTTCACCCCATTCAATTTTCCACAACAGACACGCAGGCGCCGACAACTTCCACGCCTGCCACGGCGACACCCGCGTCTTCACCGCCAGCGACAGAAGACCCATTCAGCGACGTCCCCATTCTGGCGGACAGTCCAACTCCTGCCACTTCCGAATCACCTACACAAGGACCAGCAACAACCACGCCTGACACGGTGACTCCAGGTACGTCCAACCAGCGATAAAATCAATATGCGATTGTTGTTGACACCACTATTTCATAACAGCTACGCAGGAACCGGCAACTTCTACCCCCGTCACTGCAACTCCAGGTACGGTCACAAGCACGTGAGAAGACTCGACTGGCCAATGTTCACCCCATTCAATTTTCCACAACAGACACGCAGGCGCCGACAACTTCCACGCCTGCCACGGCGACACCCGCGTCTTCACCGCCAGCGACAGAAGACCCATTCAGCGACGTCCCCATTCTGGCGGACAGTCCAACTCCTGCCACTTCCGAATCACCTACACAAGGACCAGCAACAACCACGCCTGACACGGTGACTCCAGATGCGTCCTTACCAGGCACAGCCACGCCTGACACGGTGACTCCAGATGCGTCCTTACCAGGCACAGCCACGCCTGCCTTAAACACGGAAGTACCAGGAACAGAAGACCCGTTTGGGGATGTTCCAATTCTTGCTGATTCACCTGAACCTACAATGACTAATTCTCCATCTTCATCGGTAGCAGCTCCAGTAGATACGACACTGCCTTCAGAAGCGACTACGACACCGACAGCAGCAAATACGCCGATAAGTACATTAGAGCCAACTGCATCAATATTGCCAGCTCCAATAATTCCATCAGCGACTACTCCAGATGCGACAGTATCTCCATCAGCGAGTACTTCAACAGCTCCAGAGACGACAAACCCCGCAGTGACTTCGGCCACTCCAGATGCAGCTAGTCCTGACTTTCCAGGTGATATACCAATTCTTGCAGACCCTCCGACAACCCCGACAGCTACAGACACGACAAATACGGCGTCACCCGTTACAATTCAACCATCGGACACAACAACTCCAACAGCGACATCTACAGCATCAGGACCTCCAGTTACTGCAACCCCAGAGACGGGGGTGACAGGATTCCCAACAGCATCCACGCAACCAACGGCAACAACTCAAGCATCGACACCAACAACATCTGACCCTCTATCCGACGTTCCAATTCTCGCAGACCCTCCATCATCAGCGGAAACTCCAAACTCCAGTGGAGAGACTCCAATTGCAACTGTGGAAACACCAGTCTCCAGTGTAGAAGCTCCCACACCGACAGATGTGGGCACAACTTCATCACCTGTATCGACAACTCCGGCAGCAGATTCACCAACTCAGCCAGCAACTACGCTAGGCACCTCTGCTAATCCTCCGACAGGGGATAGTCCTATCGCCACGCTCCCCATACTTGCTGACACGCCAGTTGCAACAACATCGAATCCGACGTCATCAGATCAATCTCCGACAACCGCAACAGCAACAGATTCAGCAATCGACACACCGTCAAATACTGCAAGCACGCCTGGAAGCTCAACCTCCACAAATTTGAGAGATCCGCAGTCAATCGCTTCATCAGATACGACTGGACCCGTGAGCGGTTCATCGATAGACCCCGCCTTGGCGTCGACAGAAGATGTTACAGCAGAGCCAGCAGCATCGACAGCTAGGAGATCAGGCCCGCTCAACACGGAATCATCACCTGTCACCGATGCACGAAATGCAGACCCACTCGGTAGTTCGGTAGCCGACATCGCTTCGAGAACGGACGGTGTAAGTTCTTCAAGATCCGATTTGGTTGGCAATGGGGACATTTCAACAACGATCAAGCCTTCGTCGACATCGTCAGAAATTTCAAAGGACTCAAGTGCATCAGAGAGCTCGAACTCAATGTCGTCTCTCACATCAACACGTGGAACCTCACAGGGTGAATCCAGAGGTTCTTCTAGCGGTGTTTCACCAGAAGACAACCTATCATTGAATCATGCAGGGGGTATTCGCTCTACCGCAAGCGAGCAATCGGTTTCTAGCGGCCAAGCAAATACTATCGTCGACAGTGGAGGCTCCACTGGTGTTTCGAACGCTAAAGGCAACAGCGATAGCTCCAGTAATAGTGACGATGAGGAAGTTCGTGAGGCGATCATCAATTTGACGCGTTCGTTGGGTCCTGCTCGTGATGTTGGTAGCAATTCCGTCAATATCTTAGTAGGCACTGCAGTTACTGCAAACGTTGTCAGTGCCGTGATCAGCATTGCAACAACCAGTGCATCTGCCGTATCAAATGCTGCCACGGGAGTTGCTGCGTCACAAGGGATCCTGAACGTTGTCAGTGGAGGTACAGCCGCTGCAAGTCTTGGTCGAGCAGCGCCTGCTGTAGACCTCACGGAGCTCTTCATGATGCTGAACTATCTGCAGTTTATTTCATCAAACAGCCACCTCAGTCTTCCAAGTGCTCCTGGTTTTTTCTTCCAATTCACGGATTCGTTGGGCTGGTGTAATTTACAACCGACCGGTGCAAACCAACATCCTCCTCACAGTGGAGGAGACGACCACGGCAAAGAGAAGCTTTCTAGTAACGAAGCCTCAAACTTCACAGTCGCCGATGGTGACATCATATCGGGGGTACTTGCATACGCTGAGAGAATCAACGTCAAACCGGAAGAGTTATTCACCAAAACTGCCATCGTGTTTGTGAGCGTCGTCGGAGGTGTAGCAGCAGCTGTGGCAACACTCTACTCGTTGCTGCGACTCCTGCTGCGGCGAAAACTCGAGCTTTTGATTCAGCGACTCGATGACTTGCCTCGTGCCAAACTCTTGATGCGTCTACTGATTCAGTCGTGCTTGTCAATCTGCCTCTTGAGTGAGTACGCACTCAGCATGACTAGCTCATTCCAGATGCGTTACAATGAACAGGAGCAACTGCACGGTAGTCACAGCGCTTTCGCTTTCGCGACTGTAGCCCTCATCTTCGTTTGTTGCGGATTGATTGTGCTTGGTGTCGTGAAAATCTGGAACAAAAACAAAGAGGAGCTGTCAAATCCGGATTTCAAATTCGCGTGGGGGGCATACTACAAGTATTACCATTTCGAGAACCGCTACTTCTTCGTGGCCAAAATGGGTGCTGAAATCCTCTCCGGTGTAATTATCGGGCTTGTTAGCGACGTGCCATCTCAACTGACGCTGTTGATGTCCCTGCAGCTCGCCATGTTCCTGTACACTATCGAAAGTGCCCCATACACTATGGAATTTCAGACGGTGTGCTCCTCGATCGCATTCGTGATGAAGATGGTCACATACGCGCTCATCAGCTCGTTCCTCACACCGTCAACAGATGTTAGTCTACAGAACTTTGTCGGCACTCTGGTGATTGTGCTACAAGTGATACTACTAATACTCTTCAACTCCCGCCAGCTTTACATCCTGTACAAACAGACGAAATATCTCTGGGAACTACGACAAGATCGCCTGCAACGCAATAAGGAGATGAAAAATGAAAAGCACGATGAGATGGTCATTAGAAACTCCGATTTCGCGCTCACATCTGCCCCTGTCGCTCAAGTCTCCGGGGCACCCGAAAGCAAACGCAACTCGATGGTCGTCTCGCCAGCGCAGTTTCCCGGAGCCGCGTGTTGATCGATCATCGTCCTCTAGTAAAGCAAAACAATAAGGACAAATATCTAGCGGCCACTGGAAGAGGCAAGCAATTTGGCCATGCGGTCGTCAAGTTGCTGGATGTTGGATTGGAAAATCTGCACATTTTCTGCCAAGCTCGTTTCCATCTAGTGGCACACGAAACAGTCGTCATAGTCAGTGCTATAACCAATTCTTACAATACATAACTGTGAGTGCTAGTGAAATACTTACATTGGCAAGCAAGGCAGCATCAGAGTCCAGTAGCTCGCCCAGTGAGGCTTGGGTCTGCTCCATCTTGTTCACCCGAGTTGTCACGCTGAGTGCCTCATCATGCACCGATTTAAGCGTGACGAGGCGGTCCACGATGGTTGGCACGGATGCCACTACGGCGTCGAGGCTACTCAACTGGTCATAAATCGTTTGGATTTGTTCGCGATCAGCCTGCGAGTTCAGAGCACCTTGTACACTTGGCGATTGCTTGAGTTTACTGAGCAGTGTAAACTCGTGAACGAGAGCCGTTGTGCGTGTTTTAACTGCATCCAGATTTTTTTCACTCATCAACGCGACACGCTGCTCCAGCTGCGCCACAGCCGACGTCAGATCCGAGCTAGTTGCACCACTCAGGGAGCTTAAACCGTCCAGTCGTAGCTCCTGGCCTTGGAAACTTCCAATAGCTCTCTCGAGCGTCGAGATTCGCGCCTCAAGTGTAGCCACCCGCGTCTTGGCATCTCGATCGACAGCATTCAACTCTCCATTGCTGTAGATTTCGTAGACAAGAGGTGCACCTTCCGGCGGCACAGGTGTAGTGGTTTGTCCCTGTTGCTGTCGCTTGAGCGCATCGATCTGTTGGAAGAACTTAGCTGTTAGATCTTTCTGCAGGCTCAACGCCGCGTCAGCGCTAGAGGCCGCTACACCAGCATTGCCAGAGCGCAGGAAGGGCTGAAAGGCCGCGTTCTTCTCCAGAGCCGACAAGTTAAGCTGTAGAGTATTAAGTCCCTGCATAACTTCGTTGAACTCGGCCTCTTGACCGGCATCCACCATCATTTTGTGCTTCTTCTGCTCGGCGTCTGCTGCCAGTAGCGTCAGATCTGCTTCCAGCTCCTTCAGCTCCAGCGACAGCCGCGTGAAGCGAGCTAATGGAGACTCAAGTACTTTGCTGCTCTTGTTGGCTGAAGACTCGTACTCTGTCTGCTTGGGTAGTGTGGGCTCTACAATAAAATAATAATAATAAAATTATAATAAAATTTTCTGTGATAGCAGATACTGGGCTCTTGTCACGTACTGTAGACTTTGCCCATGAACACTTCAAAGGCCTGTGTGGCGGGCAGTTCGTGTTCGTCCAACTCCATCGAGCTCTGGTTCGTACAAATGAATAAAGGAAGAAAACTAAGATTTTATCCGGATAATTGTTGGATTTCGGCTGTACCTTGTCGTGGAAATGGCCTTCAGTCTCCGGACCAGCACCAACGCCTGTGCGAGCCTGACGGGCAGATGCATTCGCTGGCGCGTAGGGCTGGAAACTCTCCTCTGGCTCGGGCGTCTCGAAGACTTCAGTGCTCATGACCTTCCTACGCTTGATCCCCTCTTTTCTAGTTGAATAGTCCATGGCGATGAAAAATACGTTGTACAATTAAGACTAAATTATGATTAGGGTATCACAAAGTGTGTAGCCATGATATAAATTCACTTCAACAACTTGGCAAATCAAATGCTTGCAGCAACCATTAGCTTTCACATTAATACAGTAGCTTTCACATCTACTAATACAGTAGCTTTAACTTCTACTAATACAGTAACATTCTTTCAAACAGTTTGGTGATGAAATGTAATACATGAGATTAAATACAGCCTACGCTTGCGTGATGGTCACACGAGACACGACCGAGTACACAACTGAAGCCAATGCAAGCACCACCATCAGCATATTGGCGATCGACAGCTCGAATCCTAAAATCTCCGGGCGCTTAGTCTTGGCGTTTAGTACAATGTGCTCACCCAAGTCGATCTCCGGGAGACAAGAGAGCGGCGAATACGAGATCGTGTACTTCGGAGCACTGTCAGGCTCGACGTTGACGTCCTGGACAGCGTCATAATTCTTGAGGTAGACCAGCGCGTTGACTACGTTGCCCAGCACCAGTGTTCCAGGCGGATCGATGCCGCGACGACGCACTTCAGCAGCGATCTCGCCCAACGTACTGCGGACCGTGGACGCGTCGCTCATAGTGGCAGCGTGGATGATCGCCGCAGGCATGTCGCTTGGGTATCCGCGCTCGTCCTGTAGCGCCTGGGTGAGGCCCTCAATCCGGCCAATTGCCATGAGGAAGATCGTCGTGCGATGGTCGCAGTACTCGGGTAGGTCTGGGAAGCGGTCCTTCTTGCCATGGCCCGTGCACACAAGCACCTGGTCTGCCACATCACGCATAGTGGCTGGGATACCAGCACTTGCAGGTGCAGAGAGCGAGCTGGAGATGCCAGGAATCACTTCCA
>VOQZ01002255.1:0-15733 GCA_008079305.1 Phytophthora palmivora
CACCGTTGTTCTTCTGACGAGGCTTGATTGATCCATAAACGGCCTTGCTCTGTCGTGCTTTCGCTCGCTGCCGAGATCGAAGTGCTTCCTCCAGGGTGTTAGCGTCTGGGATTCTTAGTAGGGCCAGGTGATCTGCAAGATCGCGGTCATCAAGAGTTTCGATGAAGTGCTCCACGTGTTCACGTCGAACTTCCGAAGGTCCATCCTTGATCTGGAGGCGGGCCCTGAGTCCTGCCACATTGAGCCGATACAGATACTCCAGCGGAGATTGCTAGGGCCTTGTTGTTCCTTCAAGAATCTGCTCATTGCCGCCTGGAAGTACGATTCCAGCTTCGCATTCGATCCTTGTGTCATGTTTGGCGCGATGACATCCGTCACTCGCTTGGTCTCATGATCTTCACGCTGCCGTAGCATAGCAGCACCAGACGGTCCTAGCGTCATTCGGGGTGGGTCATCTGCACTATCGGTGTCCACTTCCTCGGTCGCCGACTCATAATGCGAGGATGTTCCTGTCTGATCTTCCAGTGTGATTGCTGGTAACGATCTTAGCATTTCGTCTGTCGATCTAGTTGTGATCTTGGCTGTTACACTCTTCTCACCCACCAAGGGCTTCAGTAAGTCGAAGATCGACATCAGGGCTGTGTTGATCGCGCTGAGCCTCGTGTCGAATAGATCGTTGGCGTTGAACGATCCTGCGGTAATCCCACTTTCCTTGATCAGATGTAATAACGCCTTTGCAGCTTCAAGTTTGCTTGATCTTGCAGTTGGTTTCTGCACTGGGCCTTTTAGATCGCTGATGATTTTTGGCTTGATGATCTGCATAACGGGGTTCTTGATCAAGAAGGTGTGAAGTTCCTTCTTGTGGTATGCGATCTCGAGGGACTCATCAGTCCACACTGTTTTAAGATCGTCTTGGTCATCAACATCCGATCCTGGTGCTTTCAACTTCTTCCGTAGAGGCTTCGATCTTGTTGACTTCTTTTTTGTGCTCGGCTTGGAGACGAGCGTTTGGATGGCTTTCGCCGGTGGACTTTCGTCCTGCAGATCGCGACGCAAGTCGGAATCTGCTGTGGTCCCCGAAGGGACCTGGGGAGGAGGTAGAGGCTTCTCTTCTAGGTCCGTAGCCGGACCTTCCTCTGTTCCGTCGGTAGAGCTCCTCCCAAAGCTCTGCCGATCCGCGGATCGATCTTGATTCAGCGGTGTCGTTGGTGATCCGATCTCCAACGACGCTGGTTTCCCTGATCTAAGATCAGCATGCGCTTCTTCATGGGACTCACGGTGAAATCCCGAGTCACCCAAAGATCCGGGCACGCGCACCATTGTGGCGAAGTGGTTCTGCGAAATCGCAAGATCGCAGGAGTCCTCTTGCACACTGCGCCCGAACTGCCAACTAACGGAGGGGGTACTCCGATCTTCCGTGAAGTTACTTGATCTCACCTTGTGTACCCGTCGGTGGGACTAGATCGCTCCTCGGGTGATCTCGATTAGACGCGCTTGTGTCGATCTTGCTGTCTGACAGGACAGCGGGAGAGGTGGCAGCAGCGGGGATACTTCTACTCGCTGCGCCGTGTAGTTACCGAGTTTCGATCTTGGTTGTACTTGGTCGATCTTGCTCTGACCAGTGTCGATCTTAGCTCGGGGGGTCTTATGGTCGGTGTGTGACCTTTATCCAATAGCTTCCAATACGTGCTTGCCGCTTCCTATAGCGGGTTCTTGAGATTTGAGGGTTGACGAACGTCCAGTCAAGCAATCTGGGCGTAGGGGTTCCACTTAGTGTCGATCTTGATCCTGCGTGGCGTCGGGAGGGCCAATCTTGTATATCCCTACCCGGAATAGCGTAGATGAAGGAAGACTTGTGTAGTAGTAGGTAAAAACAACTCTGAATTAATGGTTATTATCCAATACTTCCCATCTGTGGCTATCCATACCGCACTGGCTTCTTAAAACCCATAATACAGCTAAGATCGATATTTACCTGTCAGGATCGATATCGCGTGGGTACAATCTCTTGGGCAGGGATGATGGCACACGCATTCACTTGGTCATTATAGTGAGTGTCACTATATCGAGGATCACCATAAGGAGGGATTGCTCTTGATCTTGATTGACGGGACAAGATTAAAGTCGGAAAACTTCTTATCCGCTTCACCACAGCCCTATCAACCCCGCGATCTTAGCACCAGCAGAAGACCGAGATGTAGATATGGAGTCTGTGGGGTCGTTAGATCGACATCCAAGTCCTCATGAATACGACCCAGATGATCTCGATCTTGATCCTCCTAGACGTGCGACTGTAGCATCAGCATCAGCCACCACCACGGAAGATCGACAAGTGTTCCACGCATACGAGTATCTGCCATGTCTGAACTCAAGGAGTTCGCGGGGAGAGAAGGGGACGAAGATCGAGCCAGGGCCTGGCTCAGCAAGGTAAAGTCTGCCTTTATGCGAGATCAAGCCCCTGACGAAGAAAAGTGTCTGGTGTTCGGCGATCTCCTCGCAGGATCGGCGCGAAACTGGTATCGACAGCTTAGTCGCACAACACGCAGTACCTGGAAGGATCTACTCAGTAGCTTCCAAGTTCAATATTGTGGACGAGGAGTGTCAGGCGCGAGGCAATATTACCATGCGCGCAAGAGATCGGACGAATCTCCGCTGGAGTATCTGTATCGGCTCAATGTGGCAGGACTCAGGGCCCGCCTCCAGATCAAGGATGGACCTTCGGAAGTTCGACGTGAACACGTGGAGCACTTCATCGAAACTCTTGATGACCGCGATCTTGCAGATCACCTGGCCCTACTAAGAATCCCAGACGCTAACACCCTGGAGGAAGCACTTCGATCTCGGCAGCGAGCGAAAGCACGACAGAGCAAGGCCGTTTATGGATCAATCAAGCCTCGTCAGAAGAACAACGGTGCAGCAGCCCCGTCTGCGTCAACTCGGGCCGTCAGAGCCATCAAGGCGACCTCAGACAGCAGCGAGTCTGAAGAGGACTCTAGTGGATCGGATGGCGAAGCAGGATTACGTCGTGTCTACCTCGCAGCATCTGGAAACAATGAAGGGCAGCAAGATCAAGATCAAAGGAACCAAGATCGCAGTCGCTCGGACCGGAAACAATCGTGCACAACAAGATCGACATGATATAAGTTCGCCACCTAAGCGATGCTCGCACTGTGGGTCGCGCAAACATAGCGATCTTGGGTGCTGGGGACGTCTGACGTGTGAGAAGTGCGGTCGTAAGGGACATCCTCGGATCGCTGCCTATTCACATGCAAGGCATGTGGTGACATCACGAAGCGGGAAAGTGTACCATGGAGGAATTTTACAACTTGATCCGACAATGGTACAATCCCACCAAGCACGCCGGCATGTTGCCAGAGACGGCGGAAAAGATGTTAAACTAGGACGCTCGCCGGCTTGGAAACCGGTACGAGACGAGCGTTCTAGCTACTGCATTTATGCATATGTCGAGAAACAATCGGAGGCAACAGTTAATCAACTGATCGATCCGATCGACAATACATGTGATCTTCTGGAGAAATCCACCGCTACAGTGTCAAGTCTACGCCAGATCGATGAATATGCAAGATCGAGTGTGATGATGGCTCTTGAGATTTCTCCTGGGGAATCGCGAGGTTACTGGAAGTATCATGTTCCAGACAAGAAGTTCAAGCAATCTAAGGCTATGGGGAAGATCAACAACAAAAAAGCAACTTTGCTATTTGACAGTGGTGCCGAGGTGTCCATACTGGATGCCACCTTTGCTCGTAAGGTCGGGTGCCACATTGATGAGAATCAAACGTTGGAATGTGAAGGTGTTGGACGATCTCCATATAAGATCGAGGGACGTACTCGTCTCAAGATCACGCTGGCAGGATCGCTAGTGTACTTCTTCGATGCATGGGTAGGTCCGCCCACTGGAGGTCAAGATCTGATACTAGGGATGGACTTCATGGTGCCAGCGGGTATCCGCCTCGATCTCGCTGATGGGACGATATGTCTGCCTGACGAAGTCCGTCTTCAGATGGCAGGTAGGCGCCCACTCTACGGTGACAAGATCGAGCATGTTTGTTGGAAGGATCACTATTGGATCGACGTCGGACAGACGGCCGAGATCAGGCTACGCGGTCAAACGTCCAACCAGTATAAGCTATGGGTCACCAGGGGAGATCGATGGGTGCCAACAATCACAGTCGGACCAGGAAGGACGCGTTATCTACAGGTGACCAACATAAGCGATCGTGCACTGACTCTCCACGAAGGATCGAGAGTCGCGATGTGGTTAAGTGGAGATCGTATTCCCCGAATTCCGGGATATGTATCCGTGGGATCAAGGAGGTACGCCGAATGGCAAAATCTCGCATATCAGGCAACTACGGATGAGATCAGTGAAGCAGGTACCAACGAACAGATCACCGAGCCAATGGTGGAGCGTCCCGAGTACGTAACACCAACTGCGATCTTACCACGGCCGGTAAAAGCCATTCAGAATGTCAAGATCGCAGGGAACGGGGACGCAAACCCACCGTCAATCGAATGTATGTCTGACCAAGTCAAGATCGACCCTGCTAACGGTAATAATCTTCGCACCAAGGTCGCGGCAGACATAGGCGATCCTACGATGGATGATGAAGTTTGTATCAAGGAAGGGGGGAGCTTATTCGCAGAAGATGTGGAAGATCAAATGGCTGTGCTACCAGAAGTGACCGCGACCACGGAAGAAGTCAAGATCGAAGATCTTCAAATAGGTGATGCCAATACCAACACCCACGAGGAGATCGAACGTCTTGTGCAGATTATCTGGAAACGGAAGCACCTCCTTATCGGAAAGGGCAATGCCTTACCACCAGCAGCGAAGGGAGTGGTATGCGACATAGATGTGGGGAATGCAAAGCCAGTCGCTCAACGTTGTCGCAAGGTGGCGATACAATTCCGCGAAAAGTTATATCAACTAATCAAGGGACTACTATCTGCTCGAATGATCCGACACTCGACCTCTCCTTGGGCTTCACCCATAGTTGTGATTATCAAGAAGAATGGGATCGACATCCGGTTATGTATCGACTACCGCCTGGTTAATAGTCTGACAAGGCTCATGGTATATCCTATGCCGCTGATCAATGATTTGCTGGATGATCTCGATAAGGTTCTCTGGTATTGTTCCTTGGATATGGCCAGCGGTTTCTGGGTAGTGCCCATGACGGACCGAGCCAGATCGATCTCGGCATTTATTACTCCATTTGGATTGTTTGAGTGGAATCAAATGCCGTTCGGACTTAAAAACGCTCCCCAGATCTACCAGAGACTCCTAGACAATGCACTATATGGATTCGTGAAAGTGACCCAAGATCAAGATCGATCCGGCCCGAAAGGACGTATTCGAGGCAGGAGAACCTGATCTAGAGAGAAGTGAGTCAGTGTTGGGACGTCGATCTTACATCGACGACATACTGGTAACCGGAAGATCGTGGGACGCGTTATGCGAAAGGTGGAAAAGCTGTTAGACGCCGCGACGAGTGGAACTTGTCCATCAGTGTCGCCAAAAGCTTCTGGGGTCAACGAAAGGTGGACTATCTAGGACATCGTGTATCAGCTGAAGGTTTGGAGACACATCCAAAGGATTTGTCGGCTTTACAAGAATTACCGTTCCCCACCAACCTAAGATCGATGCAATCATTCTTGGGGAGTCTCAACTACTACAGCCGATTTATTGAAGATTTCGCGATCTACGCATCAGTTCTGTACGAGCTACGTGAAGCGGATTTCTATGAGATCGCTCGGAAATAAAATCGACTGGGGACGATGAGGGTGTCGTGGCAGAAGAGGATGGTAGTTGGATCGAAGCCAAGGCAGCGTTCGCTACACTAAAGAACAAGATCGTGAATGCTCCGATCTTACAACACTTTGATGTGGATCGACAACCGGTGGTGGTAGTATACGCCAGCAAGTGGGTGATCTCAGCTGCCTTGATGCAAGAACACGACGGGGTGTACAAGCCAGTAACTTTCACTAGTCGCACGCTCAAGCCGAATGAGATCAACTACGGTATGGTCGACAAGGAAGTGTTGGCTTTGCTCAGGATACTAGACACCTGCTATACTCAACTCGTGACAAGATCGATTAAAGTATTGACGCGCCACTCCACATTGGCATGGTTACTTCACTCATCTGGATTGCAAGGACGGTTAGGACGATGGGCTGCACTTCTATCAAGCTGGACCCTTGAGATCGTCAAATGTACCAGAGGAGAGGATGAGATCTTAGGCGTGATCGCGGCAAGTATTACGCCCCGCAAGGAAGTGGACTCGATCTTGATTTCGATCGCTCCCAGGAAACAACCGCGACAAGTGATCTCGATGCCACCTCCAACAGTGGAGCCAGACGAGAGATTACTAGTTGTTAGTTTTGATGGATCAGCACGTGTGAAACGAAGTGGCGGAGCATACAGTGGAATAGTGTGGAGCCTACCAGAATGGACAGTGATCTCAGCAGCTTCGAAGTATCAGCTCGATCTTACGGTAAATGAGGCTGAGTACCATGGTCTGCTTCTGTGCCTCGATCTCCTGTCAGATATGGACAGGGGACGCTTGATTATCTGTGGAGATTCTAACTTGGTGATCAGACAAATGAAGGGTGAGATCGAGTGCAAAGCCCCGGGG
Source organism: Phytophthora palmivora (assembly GCA_008079305.1). Classification (NCBI taxonomy): domain Eukaryota; phylum Oomycota; class Peronosporomycetes; order Peronosporales; family Peronosporaceae; genus Phytophthora; species Phytophthora palmivora. The sequence continues at coordinate 6,657 of VOQZ01002255.1, forward strand.
TTAACGTTGTTACGGCAGCAGGCACTGGAACGTCTCCGATCTTGGTCCAACCATGAGTTCCTTCATATGAAGCGAGATTGGAACCAAAGCGCAGATAGTCTGGCGAGTGCTGCATTACGTCGCGAAAGTGGAGTGGTGATTGTCACGGAAGAGGAGCGCCAAGATCTTATGACTCTCAATAGATTGGATGAGTTGCTAATAGCTAAGGACGATGCAGCTACAGTCAAGATCGCTGCTGTCACAAGATCGCGTAAGATATGTCGACCTCAGGTGTTACAAGAAGAGATTGTGCAAAGAATGAGGATGGAGCGTATTAGCCGAGCGCAAAAAATGAGGAAAAATGGATCGTCGATCTTAAGGCCTACCTGCGAGGGGACGTACAAGATCTTACTTCGACTGAAGCGAAAAGCTGTTCTAAGATCGCAGATCGCTATGAGACGGATGAGTCAGGATTATTGTTCTATTTTCCGCCGACCAAGCGGTCCGACGAAGATCGCGATCTTATGGCTAAGCTTGTGGTGCCCGAAACATTGCAAAGCGATCTTATGCACCACTACCACAAGTTTGGAAGGTGGTCACCAAGGTATTGGACGGACATACCACAAGATCAGAGCTCACTTCCACTGGCGCGGACTATATCAGAGTGTGCAACGCTACGTGGGTCAATGCATAGCTTGCGAGACGGGAAAAGGACGGCCTACGATCCATGGGGAATCGCCTGGGAATTTACAAGCTACGTACCCGTCCAGATTATCGGTATGGATCACATACCGTCATTACCAAGATCATACAAAGGAAACACTGAGCTATTGATCTGGATCGATCTATTCACTGGGTATGCGATCGCGAAAGCCAGCGCATCAAGAACAGCCCAGAATGTCGCCGAGAACTATGAGGAATGTGTTTTCCGCCGGTTCGGCGCAAGTGAGGCTATCCGACATGACCGAGAACCCGGGTTTATGTCTGACTTCTTCCGATCGTTCAACAAAATCGTGGGACAGAGACAGCGAGCAACAATGGCATACCGCCCGCAAGCAAACGGTACAACCGAACGGATGGTGGGAACATTGACACGTGCAGTAAAATGTATGTGGAGGATGTCGACCAGCGAGATTGGGATGAATATGCTGAGCGCCTCACCTTCGCACTCAATACTGCCCAAGATCGCGTCCGAGGAGATACTCCATTTTATCTGTTACATGGCTGGGACCCTCGATCTACGCTAGAAGCAATGGTACCATTAGGATCGACGAGAAGGCGAGATCGTGAACCCCGCCGATGGCGATACCGGATACAGAAGCAATATCAACAAGCACGTGAACAAGTGAATGAGAGATTACGTGTTGCGATCCAAGAAAGGTCAGATCGACACAATGAAACGGTCCGACCACATGAGATCGAAGCTGGAACTCAAGTGTGGATGTATCTAGATCGAGTCAAGGAAGGATATGCACGTAAGCTGGCACATATGTGGCACGGCCCCTTCCGTGTGTTGGAACTGGTGGGAGAACATGCAGTACGTCTTGAGATCGCCGGTACCGAATACCGACTTTTCCCGGTGGTACATGTCTCTAAGATCAAGCCTGTACGACAATTCCCAGACCGTCCCAAGACGCGGTTGACAATACAAGATCAAGATCGATTCGACCTTGACGAAGCCTTGTTACCTGAAGACAGCTGGGTACGAGATCTAGATACCGACGAATATGAAGTTGAGAAGATCGTAGACATGAGATCGGGGAAGCGCACGCGATATGGACGCACAATGCGCGAATTTTGGTGCACTGGAAAGGATATGATGAACCGACATGGGTGGATGAAGCCGATCTTAATTATGGAGCTCTACTGTATAACTTTTTGCGAGATCAAACGAATCGAAATCGATTCGAGGTCATGCAATCACATGAGGAGCTATGAGGAGGCGAGATCGTGAAGTGAGTTGGTCACCTCACGAAGAAAACAGATAGAGGATCTATCGGACAGCGATAGATCAGGTGGATGGTGGTGAATATGATACATGTGAACCGACTAGATGACCATGAGTCACTAAGATCGAAGGCGTTAATATCTTAAGAATGACGCATAAAAGGAAGGAAATCAAGAAGAAGAAATGGATTAATCAAGGAGATTACAGCACCGCTATGTTAGAGGCTGGCTGAGAAGAAGATGGCACGTTGACGAACTTGTCTTGAAGACGCGGAATACGCGTCGCTGGATGGTCCGCAGGAGATCGGCGATATTGTAGGCGCCAGGGTTCCGCAAGATCAACCGCGGACAGCGCATCCTCAAGCGACGCAGCAGACACATCCGGATACCAGATCTTGGGATGACGCGGCTGGGGAAGTGTAGAAAGAAAGGGTCCAGCAAGATGTCCAGATCGCAATATTGTTGACGCAGAGCCGGGATGAGGTGTCGAAATAGGAACTGCTTCCAAGCGGCTCCAGCCCGAGATCGACGCTGGCGACGACCTTCATGGTAAGCTGATAAGGCTGCGTCAGCAACACACATGTCTTCTGAGATCGGCAAGAAATGACTCGACTCCCAGATCGCCTGAAGATGTTTCTCCTCATACTCCAGATATTTCTCACAAAAGCCATGAGGCATAAAGTCAACCATGAAGGAGAGAGGTCCTTCGGTAGACTCCAGAGACGCCCACGGTGGAGGAGTAAGAGACATCAAGGCATCCACAGCAGGTCCCGTAACGAAATCTCGATCTCGATCCGAGAAGGTGTTGCTGAAGAAGCCACGTCTGGAAATAGCCATTCAGAGACACCGAGCAAAAGGTGACTCAACACCTTGGTGTTCAAGGTGGAGATACTCAGATGACTCACACGATCGACGTCCCAAGGGAAGACATCCGCTGAGCGGAATAAACGTCTGGTGATCAAGCTGGGAATCCACTCTGATCTCGGAACTTTGGGGTATGGCGGAGTCAAGGGGGTGGCTTCGGAGGACCGTCGAATATCCGGAAGTGATTTACCCGCACTAGACTCAAGATCACTGTCATCGGGAGCGGAATTAGGGCTACCCATGGGTGGATCGACCTCCGGAGACTGCTCGGATGGGTCGTCGGAAGGAATATCACTCCCCTCGCCGCCCAAGTCGATAGGATGACCGGCAGTCCCCGAGGCACCCTGATCTCCACCAGACGACTTGGATCGACGAAGGTCCGAACGAGATTTAGCCAAAGCTGCTAATACCTCAGGATCATCCGCATCATCCTGCTCAGGAGAGCCCTCTTCTTGCTCGATTTCGGACTCTTGGGGAAGATCTGGAGAGCCGCCTTCCTGCTCAGGAGAGCCGCTTTCTTGCTCGATCTCAGACTCCTGAGGAAGATCGGGGAGTTCAGGTTCAGGGACGTCTGGATCCGGACCCTCGGAGTCAGGAAGGTCGTCAGGGGATTTGGAGGATGAGAGATCGAGCCGACGAGTCTTGCGAGATCGAGGCGGGGATGATTCCGACCCAGATCGAGGACGCGTCAGACTTGCTGGGGTCGGAAGAGCAACATCTTGGTTGATGGAGCGTGCCACAGCCCAAAATCGACTATAAGCGTCCGTGTAATGAGCTGAGAGAGCAGCATGCTCTACCCGTAGAGCAGCAAGCTCCCGCTTCTGGCTCGCGAATTGGTGATCCACTTGGGTATGAGCAGTCTGAAGATCAGCGACTTGTTGCTCTAAACGGGAGATGTTGGCCCTCATAGAGTCAACATGATTCCCACGAGCGCGAAGCTCAGCCCGAGCCTTATCCAGACGCTCAGACGAAGACGCAACCTTCGCCACCGCTTGATCTCGCTCAGATTGAGCCTCATGACAGCTCGTGCGGAATTGATCCCGCTCCTCTTGGAGTCGAGCGATACGTCGATCTTGTGCGCTGATCTGACGCTGGAGCTGGAGAGCAGCCGCTTCCAGTGAAGCCTCTGACCGCTCCAGCGCTTGACACCGCTGCTGGGCCTTGGATAAATCTTGATCTCGATCTTTCAGACGCTGACGGACTTCCAGAAGTGATTGATCTTGCGTCTGATCACGCTGACGAGCTGCAATCAGCTCCTGATCTTGATTAAATAAAAGCCGGGCGAGCGCAGTGGGAGGTGGAGAACCAAGATCGGGATGACTGGTTAGAGCAGCCAGTTGGGCTTGAAGGTTCTGGACCTGGCGCTTCAAAGTATCAATCTCGTCTTCCAGACACAAGATCGTACTCTTAGATGTGGCTTGCAGTTCGTCGTAAGCCTCCCGAAGCTTGGAAACCCTGTCCAGCTTCTCTTCAAGCTCTTCAACCGTAGATTTGCTCTCTACCAGCTCTGCGTTGGAATCCTCCAATGCCTCGATCAGCGCGTCATACCGATCTTGACAAAATTTGGCGAACGGCATGGCCTGAGATCGGAGGTGACTCAATTTGCGATGCAGATCGCCCATGTGACGAAGAGAGTCTACGTGAGCGTGCTGGAGATCCTCATGATCGTCTTGCAGTTGGCGGAAGACCGACTCACGACTGATAATGTCCTCCACACCCTTTAGAGAAGCCTGAACGTCTCGGAGTGACGCTTGGACGACTTGTAAATCCACATGAGATCGATGAACGTGAGCGGTCGGCGCGGAAGACAACCGATGACATTCCGGGCATGAAGAATGAGGGTGAGGTGGTGAGTTGGAAGACGAGTCAGTATCGACGGCGGCAGCGGCCACCGCGAGCAGCCCAATTGGCCCGGTGGCGTAGTCGATCTTGGAGTGGACGGAAGATTGGAGGCTTGATCTTGAGCCATGGAAGACGATGGGCAGGAAGGAGATACGATGCGGCGAGTAAAAGCAGTTGTGCTGCTTCCACTCGCGCAGGGGACGGTTGTGGTGAAGCAGATAAGAAGTTTTCCGATCTCGATCTCGTCCCGTCAATCAAGATCAAGAGCAATCCCTCTCTACGGTAATCCTCGGTATAGTGACCTTCACTATAATGACCAAGTGAATGCGTGCGCCATCCCTGCTCAAGACGATTGTACCCACGCGATATCGATCCTGACAGGTAAATATCGATCTTAACTTTATTATGGGTTTTAGGAAGCCAGTGCAGTATGGATAGCCACAGATGGGAAGCATAGGATAATAACCATTAATTCAGAGTTGTTTTACCTTCTACTACACAAGTCTTCCTTCATCTTCGCTATTCCGGGTAGGGATATACAAGATTGGCCCTCCCGACGTCACGCAGGATCAAGATCGACACTAAGTGGAACCCCTACGCCCAGATTGCTTGACTGGACGTTCGTCAACCCTCAAATCTCAAGAACCCGCTATAGGAAGCGGCAAGCACGTATTGGAAGCTATTGGATAAAGGTCACACACCGACCATAAGACCCCCCGAGCTAAGATCGACACTGGTCAGAGCAAGATCGACCAAGTACGACCAAGATCGAAACTCGGTAACTACACGGCGCAGCGAGTAGAAGTATCCCCGCTGCTGCCACCTCTCCCGCTGTCCTGTCAGACAGCAAGATCGACACAAGCGCGTCTAATCGAGATCACCCGAGGAACGATCTAGTCCCACCGACGGGTACACAAGGTGAGATCAAGTAACTTCACGGAAGATCGGAGTACCCCCTCCGTTAGTCGGCAGTTCGGGCGCAGTGTGCAAGAGGACCCCTGCGATCTTGCGATTTCGCAGAACCACTTCGCCACAGTTGCGCACGATACAGGAGCGTGTACTTGTAGTCCGCATGATTCGCCAGTCCTTCTAACCCTTTGTACGGGTACGAGTTCAAGATGTCTGTTGCCACATCTTGCGCAAGTCCATGGTATTGGGCTGGAAGAGCAGGTAGTCCTTCTTCAGTAAGCCAAACGTGTAACTCGATGTCCAGCTCTACAGCAACCTTCACATTGTCGATGCGCTTGAAAATTTCTATCTGCTGACGGGAAAACTGCCAATCTCCTTAATTTGCACAGTATCGATGAGACGGTCGGGCTTGGAGTTGTGAGGCAGGGTCGTCAACTGAAATAGCACTGTCTTGCGTATTGGCCACGGGTAGTATTGCCATACATGCTGTCAAGAGCTTCGGGGGCAACACGTAAAATGCATCCCGATTTAAAACAGGATTCTTCATCCTCTTGAACTTTGGTTTTTTGCCTCCGACTCGCGAAACTTAACAAGAATTCCAGACAATCGCCGCCGACATTCCAACAGTCCTGGTCGGTCTCGATCTAGAGATTTCAATACTTGTTCAAGCGTAGCATCCCGGATTTTTATCCGTCCAGACTCTGAAGCCTCATACCACTTGCGCCTGTTTTCTCGTTCGAACATGCCTTCTTCCTGTCCAACTTTGGCCTTCCTACCTGCGTGCTTTCGGGTTCAACTTGATATTCACTGTATTGGCAACCTCAGATTCGGCATTGTCAGAGCTGGCTTGCGCATCTTCATCTACGTGTTCATCGTTTTCTTCCTTGTCGTAATTGGTGACCTGGTCCAACGTGCTCACTTTGGCGCGTTGGCGGACATTCCTCCATTGCTGCATTACAAACTCCAGCATAGACTCGAACTCGTCATTATCCTCTATATCTACTAACTCCGATGCGATCAAGTGAGTCGCACGTACTGCTTCAGTGTACCTCTGCGCTCGAGTCCGCGTTCGCTTCACAGCTCCACCGACAGATGTGTCCCGAAGCGTTCGTAACAAAACTGTCGGACTTTGATAAGTTCCCTGTGCAGTCATGCTCGTCGTGCTGCGCTGTGGCCTCTCGTCTCGCGGTCAAAGCGGAATGGTCTACTTAGGAAAACTACTTCGGAAATAACGAATCATACTAGAGACACAAAGTCCTGGATGTATACAGGACGCAATCGTGAGTGTTTCCAGAATTATAATACTGGACTCCAACGGTTGCGTATATTTAATCTAATTGAATCTGGCGTTTAGACGTTGGAAATGGTCTGCTCAGAATTCCACCAATATCCGTGTGGAGGGTTACAGGTTTGATCAGTAATTGAGCGACATACTATGTTAGCAAACTGTGGTAACGTTGAATCTCACCTGCGTTAGATCTTTGCTATATCTTGATCAGGGAGGCTTGGGCGAGGGAGGCACAAATCTCGAAGCGCCGTCTCCAGCAGTTCAGACGAATGGAGCCTCTTACGTCTGTTTTCATATTGATTTTGCTATATGGCATACTATCACTAAGATTAACTCTTTTCCAAACTAATACACTAGCTGTACCGTGCTGCATTTTATGCTTCCTTAGAGGCAATATTCAGAAAGTCATGTATTTCTCTAAACCCGCTCCTCGCAGCCTACAGTATCGCACTTCTTCCTTATTCGCTACTCAATTGCTTAGCACACTTCAAATGTTAACTTCCTTGATTGTAGGGCTATAACCTAATGAAAATGAGGGATTGGTACGTATAGACTTAAAAACTTATGCCTGTATGAGCTCTATCACGTTTGACATTATATTGTAACAACATGTATTGAGGACCATTGAGAATTCAATGGAAACAGCATACGCTGGGTCGTTGCTCCATGTTAAGATTCCTCTTCAACGAAAACTATAAATCGTGGTAATACACTATAGTATTCAGTTGCTAACTAAAGATCTCTATTTTAATAATTTCAATCGTTTTTTGTCATCGTGGTCCTATAGTGGATGCCGTGCAGTACAAGCTTGGATTCTGCGATCACAGGTATGTGTTACGGCAGCCAGCCGGAGGCTAAAGTAAGAACAGGTTAGGCACTGACTGCCTGGCCAGCTTGCGTAACGAACTGATAGTCTAGAATAGGTCACCGCAGGCTACTCGATGAGGCGATAGTGTTTCTGGAAATAGTACTGTCTACTTCGAGTTGTCATACACAGGTATATCAGAGAGAGGTAACCAGTCATCTTTGTCACCAACCAGTGAAATGGTTGGTGACTTCTATCAATACATTAGGCTATCTTTCCGTGCTGGTTAAGCTCTCGCATTGCCGTGTGTTGGTATTTAGGTGGATCCAGACCAGGATACGCTATTTCCATGAATGACTGTGTCCTTTCGTGCTACGATCCATATCTTTGTGTTGTGAACATCAGTTTGCTCGTATAATGGAAGTCACTACAAAGCAAAATGTTCTTCAAGTGCAAGTTGAAGTTGCTCTACAAGTCCATAGGCTTTGAGAGGGTTGTGTTTCCTTAGGCGCGGCATCATAGTGGGCAACCAAGCAGTTCACTCTGAATTATGAGTCGAGGCTTGAGGATCATTGCGAAGCCTGACTCTGAGAGGTTAGTCTCGAGGAACGTGGAGGGACCAGCACTTTTGCCCTCTATGATCTGTAATGTAGCTGTAGACTGATAGTGTTCGGTGGACGGTTGCCATCTCCTTCGTTTATTCAATTACGCTTAGTTAACTGGTGTCGTCTTCTCAGAATTTCGTGGTATTCCTCACTATATACCTCCGTTTAGTTCATACGACACTCCACAAATTCAAACTGTTGTAATGGAACTGCTTTGGTGATCGAGCAGCTGACCAATGTTGTCCATTTTGACCCAGTCATCTCTGGCGTCAGGTCACCCTAGTAGAAGTGCAACGAGATTGGACACGAAACAAATCAGGCATCAACCAGAGTGCTCATAATGAATCATATTCCTGGTCTTAGAAAACTGTTTGTTCTGGGAGCAGTATTCTGTAACACTTCACTTCAGCATGCATGTACCTATGAAACACTTTCGAATTGCATGTAGCTCCATGTACAAGCAAAATCACTCGGATGCTGGGATCATTTATCGCTGGAGTCGCTTCTGACATTGCATTTCGCTCTATTGATGAGACTCATCGTCCCACCACACATCTTGCTTTTTCTGTAGTGATACCCCCATCGGTGCATGGGTGTTGTGTGTGTATTTATACCTATGGTGAGATGTCATCAACTCCTGTCGGATATACTAGTTTCAGCTACAATGCAAGGATGAAGAGGCTCTACTCCGTCAGAGAGATGATTCATCCTCTCCTGTCCGCAATCGCTTGGTGGCGTTGCTGTTGTGTTTCCTTTTTACTGTTCGAGAGATTGCAGACTTCAATGTATAGCCACCTGGTAATCATTCAAATTTTTGTTGAAGATGATGATCTCCAAG
>VOQZ01002256.1:0-42818 GCA_008079305.1 Phytophthora palmivora
TTCCTGTCTGATCTTCCAGTGTGATTGCTGGTAACGATCTTAGCATTTCGTCTGTCGATCTAGTTGTGATCTTGGCTGTTACACTCTTCTCACCCACCAAGGGCTTCAGTAAGTCGAAGATCGACATCAGGGCTGTGTTGATCGCGCTGAGCCTCGTGTCGAATAGATCGTTGGCGTTGAACGATCCTGCGGTAATCCCACTTTCCTTGATCAGATGTAATAACGCCTTTGCAGCTTCAAGTTTGCTTGATCTTGCAGTTGGTTTCTGCACTGGGCCTTTTAGATCGCTGATGATTTTTGGCTTGATGATCTGCATAACGGGGTTCTTGATCAAGAAGGTGTGAAGTTCCTTCTTGTGGTATGCGATCTCGAGGGACTCATCAGTCCACACTGTTTTAAGATCGTCTTGGTCATCAACATCCGATCCTGGTGCTTTCAACTTCTTCCGTAGAGGCTTCGATCTTGTTGACTTCTTTTTTGTGCTCGGCTTGGAGACGAGCGTTTGGATGGCTTTCGCCGGTGGACTTTCGTCCTGCAGATCGCGACGCAAGTCGGAATCTGCTGTGGTCCCCGAAGGGACCTGGGGAGGAGGTAGAGGCTTCTCTTCTAGGTCCGTAGCCGGACCTTCCTCTGTTCCGTCGGTAGAGCTCCTCCCAAAGCTCTGCCGATCCGCGGATCGATCTTGATTCAGCGGTGTCGTTGGTGATCCGATCTCCAACGACGCTGGTTTCCCTGATCTAAGATCAGCATGCGCTTCTTCATGGGACTCACGGTGAAATCCCGAGTCACCCAAAGATCCGGGCACGCGCACCATTGTGGCGAAGTGGTTCTGCGAAATCGCAAGATCGCAGGAGTCCTCTTGCACACTGCGCCCGAACTGCCAACTAACGGAGGGGGTACTCCGATCTTCCGTGAAGTTACTTGATCTCACCTTGTGTACCCGTCGGTGGGACTAGATCGCTCCTCGGGTGATCTCGATTAGACGCGCTTGTGTCGATCTTGCTGTCTGACAGGACAGCGGGAGAGGTGGCAGCAGCGGGGATACTTCTACTCGCTGCGCCGTGTAGTTACCGAGTTTCGATCTTGGTTGTACTTGGTCGATCTTGCTCTGACCAGTGTCGATCTTAGCTCGGGGGGTCTTATGGTCGGTGTGTGACCTTTATCCAATAGCTTCCAATACGTGCTTGCCGCTTCCTATAGCGGGTTCTTGAGATTTGAGGGTTGACGAACGTCCAGTCAAGCAATCTGGGCGTAGGGGTTCCACTTAGTGTCGATCTTGATCCTGCGTGGCGTCGGGAGGGCCAATCTTGTATATCCCTACCCGGAATAGCGTAGATGAAGGAAGACTTGTGTAGTAGTAGGTAAAAACAACTCTGAATTAATGGTTATTATCCAATACTTCCCATCTGTGGCTATCCATACCGCACTGGCTTCTTAAAACCCATAATACAGCTAAGATCGATATTTACCTGTCAGGATCGATATCGCGTGGGTACAATCTCCTTGGGCAGGGATGATGGCACACGCATTCACTTGGTCATTATAGTGAGTGTCACTATATCGAGGATCACCATAAGGAGGGATTGCTCTTGATCTTGATTGACGGGACAAGATTAAAGTCGGAAAACTTCTTATCCGCTTCACCACAGCCCTATCAACCCCGCGATCTTAGCACCAGCAGAAGACCGAGATGTAGATATGGAGTCTGTGGGGTCGTTAGATCGACATCCAAGTCCTCATGAATACGACCCAGATGATCTCGATCTTGATCCTCCTAGACGTGCGACTGTAGCATCAGCATCAGCCACCACCACCGGAAGATCGACAAGTGTTCCACGCATACGAGTATCTGCCATGTCTGAACTCAAGGAGTTCGCGGGGAGAGAAGGGGACGAAGATCGAGCCAGGGCCTGGCTCAGCAAGGTAAAGTCTGCCTTTATGCGAGATCAAGCCCCTGACGAAGAAAAGTGTCTGGTGTTCGGCGATCTCCTCGCAGGATCGGCGCGAAACTGGTATCGACAGCTTAGTCGCACAACACGCAGTACCTGGAAGGATCTACTCAGTAGCTTCCAAGTTCAATATTGTGGACGAGGAGTGTCAGGCGCGAGGCAATATTACCATGCGCGCAAGAGATCGGACGAATCTCCGCTGGAGTATCTGTATCGGCTCAATGTGGCAGGACTCAGGGCCCGCCTCCAGATCAAGGATGGACCTTCGGAAGTTCGACGTGAACACGTGGAGCACTTCATCGAAACTCTTGATGACCGCGATCTTGCAGATCACCTGGCCCTACTAAGAATCCCAGACGCTAACACCCTGGAGGAAGCACTTCGATCTCGGCAGCGAGCGAAAGCACGACAGAGCAAGGCCGTTTATGGATCAATCAAGCCTCGTCAGAAGAACAACGGTGCAGCAGCCCCGTCTGCGTCAACTCGGGCCGTCAGAGCCATCAAGGCGACCTCAGACAGCAGCGAGTCTGAAGAGGACTCTAGTGGATCGGATGGCGAAGCAGGATTACGTCGTGTCTACCTCGCAGCATCTGGAAACAATGAAGGGCAGCAAGATCAAGATCAAAGGAACCAAGATCGCAGTCGCTCGGAGACCGGAAACAATCGTGCACAACAAGATCGACATGATATAAGTTCGCCACCTAAGCGATGCTCGCACTGTGGGTCGCGCAAACATAGCGATCTTGGGTGCTGGGGACGTCTGACGTGTGAGAAGTGCGGTCGTAAGGGACATCCCTCGGATCGCTGCCTATTCACATGCAAGGCATGTGGTGACATTCACGAAGCGGGAAAGTGTACCATGGAGGAATTTTACAACTTGATCCGACAATGGTACAATCCCACCAAGCACGCCGGCATGTTGCCAGAGACGGCGGAAAAGATGTTAAACTAGGACGCTCGCCGGCTTGGAAACCGGTACGAGACGAGCGTTCTAGCTACTGCATTTATGCATATGTCGAGAAACAATCGGAGGCAACAGTTAATCAACTGATCGATCCGATCGACAATACATGTGATCTTCTGGAGAAATCCACCGCTACAGTGTCAAGTCTACGCCAGATCGATGAATATGCAAGATCGAGTGTGATGATGGCTCTTGAGATTTCTCCTGGGGAATCGCGAGGTTACTGGAAGTATCATGTTCCAGACAAGAAGTTCAAGCAATCTAAGGCTATGGGGAAGATCAACAACAAAAAAGCAACTTTGCTATTTGACAGTGGTGCCGAGGTGTCCATACTGGATGCCACCTTTGCTCGTAAGGTCGGGTGCCACATTGATGAGAATCAAACGTTGGAATGTGAAGGTGTTGGACGATCTCCATATAAGATCGAGGGACGTACTCGTCTCAAGATCACGCTGGCAGGATCGCTAGTGTACTTCTTCGATGCATGGGTAGGTCCGCCCACTGGAGGTCAAGATCTGATACTAGGGATGGACTTCATGGTGCCAGCGGGTATCCGCCTCGATCTCGCTGATGGGACGATATGTCTGCCTGACGAAGTCCGTCTTCAGATGGCAGGTAGGCGCCCACTCTACGGTGACAAGATCGAGCATGTTTGTTGGAAGGATCACTATTGGATCGACGTCGGACAGACGGCCGAGATCAGGCTACGCGGTCAAACGTCCAACCAGTATAAGCTATGGGTCACCAGGGGAGATCGATGGGTGCCAACAATCACAGTCGGACCAGGAAGGACGCGTTATCTACAGGTGACCAACATAAGCGATCGTGCACTGACTCTCCACGAAGGATCGAGAGTCGCGATGTGGTTAAGTGGAGATCGTATTCCCCGAATTCCGGGATATGTATCCGTGGGATCAAGGAGGTACGCCGAATGGCAAAATCTCGCATATCAGGCAACTACGGATGAGATCAGTGAAGCAGGTACCAACGAACAGATCACCGAGCCAATGGTGGAGCGTCCCGAGTACGTAACACCAACTGCGATCTTACCACGGCCGGTAAAAGCCATTCAGAATGTCAAGATCGCAGGGAACGGGGACGCAAACCCACCGTCAATCGAATGTATGTCTGACCAAGTCAAGATCGACCCTGCTAACGGTAATAATCTTCGCACCAAGGTCGCGGCAGACATAGGCGATCCTACGATGGATGATGAAGTTTGTATCAAGGAAGGGGGGAGCTTATTCGCAGAAGATGTGGAAGATCAAATGGCTGTGCTACCAGAAGTGACCGCGACCACGGAAGAAGTCAAGATCGAAGATCTTCAAATAGGTGATGCCAATACCAACACCCACGAGGAGATCGAACGTCTTGTGCAGATTATCTGGAAACGGAAGCACCTCCTTATCGGAAAGGGCAATGCCTTACCACCAGCAGCGAAGGGAGTGGTATGCGACATAGATGTGGGGAATGCAAAGCCAGTCGCTCAACGTTGTCGCAAGGTGGCGATACAATTCCGCGAAAAGTTATATCAACTAATCAAGGGACTACTATCTGCTCGAATGATCCGACACTCGACCTCTCCTTGGGCTTCACCCATAGTTGTGATTATCAAGAAGAATGGGATCGACATCCGGTTATGTATCGACTACCGCCTGGTTAATAGTCTGACAAGGCTCATGGTATATCCTATGCCGCTGATCAATGATTTGCTGGATGATCTCGATAAGGTTCTCTGGTATTGTTCCTTGGATATGGCCAGCGGTTTCTGGGTAGTGCCCATGACGGACCGAGCCCGATCGATCTCGGCATTTATTACTCCATTTGGATTGTTTGAGTGGAATCAAATGCCGTTCGGACTTAAAAACGCTCCCCAGATCTACCAGAGACTCCTAGACAATGCACTATATGGATTCGTGAAAGTGACCCAAGATCAAGATCGATCCGGCCGAAAGGACGTATTCGAGGCAGGAGAACCTGATCTAGAGAGAAGTGAGTCAGTGTTGGGACGTCGATCTTACATCGACGACATACTGGTAACCGGAAGATCGTGGGACGCGTTATGCGAGAAGGTGGAAAAGCTGTTAGACGCCCGCGACGAGTGGAACTTGTCCATCAGTGTCGCCAAAAGCTTCTGGGGTCAACGAAAGGTGGACTATCTAGGACATCGTGTATCAGCTGAAGGTTTGGAGACACATCCAAAGGATTTGTCGGCTTTACAAGAATTACCGTTCCCCACCAACCTAAGATCGATGCAATCATTCTTGGGGAGTCTCAACTACTACAGCCGATTTATTGAAGATTTCGCGATCTACGCATCAGTTCTGTACGAGCTACGTGAAGCGGATTTCTATGAGATCGCTCGGAAAATAAAATCGACTGGGGACGATGAGGGTGTCGTGGCAGAAGAGGATGGTAGTTGGATCGAAGCCAAGGCAGCGTTCGCTACACTAAAGAACAAGATCGTGAATGCTCCGATCTTACAACACTTTGATGTGGATCGACAACCGGTGGTGGTAGTATACGCCAGCAAGTGGGTGATCTCAGCTGCCTTGATGCAAGAACACGACGGGGTGTACAAGCCAGTAACTTTCACTAGTCGCACGCTCAAGCCGAATGAGATCAACTACGGTATGGTCGACAAGGAAGTGTTGGCTTTGCTCAGGATACTAGACACCTGCTATACTCAACTCGTGACAAGATCGATTAAAGTATTGACGCGCCACTCCACATTGGCATGGTTACTTCACTCATCTGGATTGCAAGGACGGTTAGGACGATGGGCTGCACTTCTATCAAGCTGGACCCTTGAGATCGTCAAATGTACCAGAGGAGAGGATGAGATCTTAGGCGTGATCGCGGCAAGTATTACGCCCCGCAAGGAAGTGGACTCGATCTTGATTTCGATCGCTCCCAGGAAACAACCGCGACAAGTGATCTCGATGCCACCTCCAACAGTGGAGCCAGACGAGAGATTACTAGTTGTTAGTTTTGATGGATCAGCACGTGTGAAACGAAGTGGCGGAGCATACAGTGGAATAGTGTGGAGCCTACCAGAATGGACAGTGATCTCAGCAGCTTCGAAGTATCAGCTCGATCTTACGGTAAATGAGGCTGAGTACCATGGTCTGCTTCTGTGCCTCGATCTCCTGTCAGATATGGACAGGGGACGCTTGATTATCTGTGGAGATTCTAACTTGGTGATCAGACAAATGAAGGGTGAGATCGAGTGCAAAGCCCCGGGGTTAACGTTGTTACGGCAGCAGGCACTGGAACGTCTCCGATCTTGGTCCAACCATGAGTTCCTTCATATGAAGCGAGATTGGAACCAAAGCGCAGATAGTCTGGCGAGTGCTGCATTACGTCGCGAAAGTGGAGTGGTGATTGTCACGGAAGAGGAGCGCCAAGATCTTATGACTCTCAATAGATTGGATGAGTTGCTAATAGCTAAGGACGATGCAGCTACAGTCAAGATCGCTGCTGTCACAAGATCGCGTAAGATATGTCGACCTCAGGTGTTACAAGAAGAGATTGTGCAAAGAATGAGGATGGAGCGTATTAGCCGAGCGCAAAATGAGGAAAAATGGATCGTCGATCTTAAGGCCTACCTGCGAGGGGACGTACAAGATCTTACTTCGACTGAAGCGAAAAGCTGTTCTAAGATCGCAGATCGCTATGAGACGGATGAGTCAGGATTATTGTTCTATTTTCCGCCGACCAAGCGGTCCGACGAAGATCGCGATCTTATGGCTAAGCTTGTGGTGCCCGAAACATTGCAAAGCGATCTTATGCACCACTACCACACAAGTTTGGAAGGTGGTCACCAAGGTATTGGACGGACATACCACAAGATCAGAGCTCACTTCCACTGGCGCGGACTATATCAGAGTGTGCAACGCTACGTGGGTCAATGCATAGCTTGCGAGACGGGAAAAGGACGGCCTACGATCCATGGGGAATCGCCTGGGAATTTACAAGCTACGTACCCGTTCCAGATTATCGGTATGGATCACATACCGTCATTACCAAGATCATACAAAGGAAACACTGAGCTATTGATCTGGATCGATCTATTCACTGGGTATGCGATCGCGAAAGCCAGCGCATCAAGAACAGCCCAGAATGTCGCCGAGAACTATGAGGAATGTGTTTTCCGCCGGTTCGGCGCAAGTGAGGCTATCCGACATGACCGAGAACCCGGGTTTATGTCTGACTTCTTCCGATCGTTCAACAAAATCGTGGGACAGAGACAGCGAGCAACAATGGCATACCGCCCGCAAGCAAACGGTACAACCGAACGGATGGTGGGAACATTGACACGTGCAGTAAAAATGTATGTGGAGGATGTCGACCAGCGAGATTGGGATGAATATGCTGAGCGCCTCACCTTCGCACTCAATACTGCCCAAGATCGCGTCCGAGGAGATACTCCATTTTATCTGTTACATGGCTGGGACCCTCGATCTACGCTAGAAGCAATGGTACCATTAGGATCGACGAGAAGGCGAGATCGTGAACCCCGCCGATGGCGATACCGGATACAGAAGCAATATCAACAAGCACGTGAACAAGTGAATGAGAGATTACGTGTTGCGATCCAAGAAAGGTCAGATCGACACAATGAAACGGTCCGACCACATGAGATCGAAGCTGGAACTCAAGTGTGGATGTATCTAGATCGAGTCAAGGAAGGATATGCACGTAAGCTGGCACATATGTGGCACGGCCCCTTCCGTGTGTTGGAACTGGTGGGAGAACATGCAGTACGTCTTGAGATCGCCGGTACCGAATACCGACTTTTCCCGGTGGTACATGTCTCTAAGATCAAGCCTGTACGACAATTCCCAGACCGTCCCAAGACGCGGTTGACAATACAAGATCAAGATCGATTCGACCTTGACGAAGCCTTGTTACCTGAAGACAGCTGGGTACGAGATCTAGATACCGACGAATATGAAGTTGAGAAGATCGTAGACATGAGATCGGGGAAGCGCACGCGATATGGACGCACAATGCGCGAATTTTTGGTGCACTGGAAAGGATATGATGAACCGACATGGGTGGATGAAGCCGATCTTAATTATGGAGCTCTACTGTATAACTTTTTGCGAGATCAAACGAATCGAAATCGATTCGAGGTCATGCAATCACATGAGGAGCTATGAGGAGGCGAGATCGTGAAGTGAGTTGGTCACCTCACGAAGAAACAGATAGAGGATCTATCGGACAGCGATAGATCAGGTGGATGGTGGTGAATATGATACATGTGAACCGACTAGATGACCATGAGTCACTAAGATCGAAGGCGTTAATATCTTAAGAATGACGCATAAAAGGAAGGAAATCAAGAAGAAGAAATGGATTAATCAAGGAGATTACAGCACCGCTATGTTAGAGGCTGGCTGAGAAGAAGATGGCACGTTGACGAACTTGTCTTGAAGACGCGGAATACGCGTCGCTGGATGGTCCGCAGGAGATCGGCGATATTGTAGGCGCCAGGGTTCCGCAAGATCAACCGCGGACAGCGCATCCTCAAGCGACGCAGCAGACACATCCGGATACCAGATCTTGGGATGACGCGGCTTGGGGAAGTGTAGAAAGAAAGGGTCCAGCAAGATGTCCAGATCGCAATATTGTTGACGCAGAGCCGGGATGAGGTGTCGAAATAGGAACTGCTTCCAAGCGGCTCCAGCCCGAGATCGACGCTGGCGACGACCTTCATGGTAAGCTGATAAGGCTGCGTCAGCAACACACATGTCTTCTGAGATCGGCAAGAAATGACTCGACTCCCAGATCGCCTGAAGATGTTTCTCCTCATACTCCAGATATTTCTCACAAAAGCCATGAGGCATAAAGTCAACCATGAAGGAGAGAGGTCCTTCGGTAGACTCCAGAGACGCCCACGGTGGAGGAGTAAGAGACATCAAGGCATCCACAGCAGGTCCCGTAACGAAATCCTCGATCTCGATCCGAGAAGGTGTTGCTGAAGAAGCCACGTCTGGAAATAGCCATTCAGAGACACCGAGCAAAAGGTGACTCAACACCTTGGTGTTCAAGGTGGAGATACTCAGATGACTCACACGATCGACGTCCCAAGGGAAGACATCCGCTGAGCGGAATAAACGTCTGGTGATCAAGCTGGGAATCCACTCTGATCTCGGAACTTTGGGGTATGGCGGAGTCAAGGTGGTGGCTTCGGAGGACCGTCGAATATCCGGAAGTGATTTACCCGCACTAGACTCAAGATCACTGTCATCGGGAGCGGAATTAGGGCTACCCATGGGTGGATCGACCTCCGGAGACTGCTCGGATGGGTCGTCGGAAGGAATATCACTCCCCTCGCCGCCCAAGTCGATAGGATGACCGGCAGTCCCCGAGGCACCCTGATCTCCACCAGACGACTTGGATCGACGAAGGTCCGAACGAGATTTAGCCAAAGCTGCTAATACCTCAGGATCATCCGCATCATCCTGCTCAGGAGAGCCCTCTTCTTGCTCGATTTCGGACTCTTGGGGAAGATCTGGAGAGCCGCCTTCCTGCTCAGGAGAGCCGCTTTCTTGCTCGATCTCAGACTCCTGAGGAAGATCGGGGAGTTCAGGTTCAGGGACGTCTGGATCCGGACCCTCGGAGTCAGGAAGGTCGTCAGGGGATTTGGAGGATGAGAGATCGAGCCGACGAGTCTTGCGAGATCGAGGCGGGGATGATTCCGACCCAGATCGAGGACGCGTCAGACTTGCTGGGGTCGGAAGAGCAACATCTTGGTTGATGGAGCGTGCCACAGCCCAAAATCGACTATAAGCGTCCGTGTAATGAGCTGAGAGAGCAGCATGCTCTACCCGTAGAGCAGCAAGCTCCCGCTTCTGGCTCGCGAATTGGTGATCCACTTGGGTATGAGCAGTCTGAAGATCAGCGACTTGTTGCTCTAAACGGGAGATGTTGGCCCTCATAGAGTCAACATGATTCCCACGAGCGCGAAGCTCAGCCCGAGCCTTATCCAGACGCTCAGACGAAGACGCAACCTTCGCCACCGCTTGATCTCGCTCAGATTGAGCCTCATGACAGCTCGTGCGGAATTGATCCCGCTCCTCTTGGAGTCGAGCGATACGTCGATCTTGTGCGCTGATCTGACGCTGGAGCTGGAGAGCAGCCGCTTCCAGTGAAGCCTCTGACCGCTCCAGCGCTTGACACCGCTGCTGGGCCTTGGATAAATCTTGATCTCGATCTTTCAGACGCTGACGGACTTCCAGAAGTGATTGATCTTGCGTCTGATCACGCTGACGAGCTGCAATCAGCTCCTGATCTTGATTAAATAAAAGCCGGGCGAGCGCAGTGGGAGGTGGAGAACCAAGATCGGGATGACTGGTTAGAGCAGCCAGTTGGGCTTGAAGGTTCTGGACCTGGCGCTTCAAAGTATCAATCTCGTCTTCCAGACACAAGATCGTACTCTTAGATGTGGCTTGCAGTTCGTCGTAAGCCTCCCGAAGCTTGGAAACCCTGTCCAGCTTCTCTTCAAGCTCTTCAACCGTAGATTTGCTCTCTACCAGCTCTGCGTTGGAATCCTCCAATGCCTCGATCAGCGCGTCATACCGATCTTGACAAAATTTGGCGAACGGCATGGCCTGAGATCGGAGGTGACTCAATTTGCGATGCAGATCGCCCATGTGACGAAGAGAGTCTACGTGAGCGTGCTGGAGATCCTCATGATCGTCTTGCAGTTGGCGGAAGACCGACTCACGACTGATAATGTCCTCCACACCCTTTAGAGAAGCCTGAACGTCTCGGAGTGACGCTTGGACGACTTGTAAATCCACATGAGATCGATGAACGTGAGCGGTCGGCGCGGAAGACAACCGATGACATTCCGGGCATGAAGAATGAGGGTGAGGTGGTGAGTTGGAAGACGAGTCAGTATCGACGGCGGCAGCGGCCACCGCGAGCAGGCCCAATTGGCCCGGTGGCGTAGTCGATCTTGGAGTGGACGGAAGATTGGAGGCTTGATCTTGAGCCATGGAAGACGATGGGCAGGAAGGAGATACGATGCGGCGAGTAAAAGCAGTTGTGCTGCTTCCACTCGCGCAGGGGACGGTTGTGGTGAAGCAGATAAGAAGTTTTCCGATCTCGATCTCGTCCCGTCAATCAAGATCAAGAGCAATCCCTCTCTACGGTAATCCTCGGTATAGTGACCTTCACTATAATGACCAAGTGAATGCGTGCGCCATCATCCCTGCTCAAGACGATTGTACCCACGCGATATCGATCCTGACAGGTAAATATCGATCTTAACTTTATTATGGGTTTTAGGAAGCCAGTGCAGTATGGATAGCCACAGATGGGAAGCATAGGATAATAACCATTAATTCAGAGTTGTTTTTACCTTCTACTACACAAGTCTTCCTTCATCTTCGCTATTCCGGGTAGGGATATACAAGATTGGCCCTCCCGACGTCACGCAGGATCAAGATCGACACTAAGTGGAACCCCTACGCCCAGATTGCTTGACTGGACGTTCGTCAACCCTCAAATCTCAAGAACCCGCTATAGGAAGCGGCAAGCACGTATTGGAAGCTATTGGATAAAGGTCACACACCGACCATAAGACCCCCCGAGCTAAGATCGACACTGGTCAGAGCAAGATCGACCAAGTACGACCAAGATCGAAACTCGGTAACTACACGGCGCAGCGAGTAGAAGTATCCCCGCTGCTGCCACCTCTCCCGCTGTCCTGTCAGACAGCAAGATCGACACAAGCGCGTCTAATCGAGATCACCCGAGGAACGATCTAGTCCCACCGACGGGTACACAAGGTGAGATCAAGTAACTTCACGGAAGATCGGAGTACCCCCTCCGTTAGTCGGCAGTTCGGGCGCAGTGTGCAAGAGGACCCCTGCGATCTTGCGATTTCGCAGAACCACTTCGCCACAGTTGCGCACGATACAGGAGCGTGTACTTGTAGTCCGCATGATTCGCCAGTCCTTCTAACCCTTTGTACGGGTACGAGTTCAAGATGTCTGTTGCCACATCTTGCGCAAGTCCATGGTATTGGGCTGGAAGAGCAGGTAGTCCTTCTTCAGTAAGCCAAACGTGTAACTCGATGTCCAGCTCTACAGCAACCTTCACATTGTCGATGCGCTTGAAAATTTCTATCTGCTGACGGGAGAAACTGCCAATCTCCTTAATTTGCACAGTATCGATGAGACGGTCGGGCTTGGAGGCTTGTGAGGCAGGGTCGTCAACTGAAATAGCACTGTCTTGCGTATTGGCCACGGGTAGTATTGCCATACATGCTGTCAAGAGCTTCGGGGGCAACACGTAAAATGCATCCCGATTTAAAACAGGATTCTTCATCCTCTTGAACTTTGGTTTTTTGGCCTCCGACTCCGCGAACTTAACAAGAATTCCAGACAATCGCCGCCGACATTCCAACAGTCCTGGTCGGTCTCGATCTAGAGATTTCAATACTTGTTCAAGCGTAGCATCCCCGGATTTTATCCGTCCAGACTCTGAAGCCTCATACCACTTGCGCCCTGTTTTCTCGTTCGAACATGCCTTCTTCCTGTCCAACTTTGGCCTTCCTACCTTGCGTGCTTTCGGGTTCAACTTGATATTCACTGTATTGGCAACCTCAGATTCGGCATTGTCAGAGCTGGCTTGCGCATCTTCATCTACGTGTTCATCGTTTTCTTCCTTGTCGTAATTGGTGACCTGGTCCAACGTGCTCACTTTGGCGCGTTGGCGGACATTCCTCCATTGCTGCATTACAAACTCCAGCATAGACTCGAACTCGTCATTATCCTCTATATCTACTAACTCCGATGCGATCAAGTGAGTCGCACGTACTGCTTCAGTGTACCTCTGCGCTCGAGTCCGCGTTCGCTTCACAGCTCCACCGACAGATGTGTCCCCGAAGCGTTCGTAACAAAACTGTCGGACTTTGATAAGTTCCCTGTGCAGTCATGCTCGTCGTGCTGCGCTGTGGCCTCTCGTCCTCGCGGTCAAAGCGGAAATGGTCTACTTAGGAAAACTACTTCGGAAATAAACGAATCATACTAGAGACACAAAGTCCTGGATGTATACAGGACGCAATCGTGAGTGTTTCCAGAATTATAATACTGGACTCCAACGGTTGCGTATATTTAATCTAATTGAATCTGGCGTTTAGACGTTGGAAATGGTCTGCTCAGAATTCCACCAATATCCGTGTGGAGGGTTACAGGTTTTGATCAGTAATTGAGCGACATACTATGTTAGCAAACTGTGGTAACGTTGAATCTCACCTGCGTTAGATCTTTGCTATATCTTGATCAGGGAGGCTTGGGCGAGGGAGGCACAAATCTCGAAGCGCCGTCTCCAGCAGTTCAGACGAATGGAGCCTCTTACGTCTGTTTTCATATTGATTTTGCTATATGGCATACTATCACTAAGATTAACTCTTTTCCAAACTAATACACTAGCTGTACCGTGCTGCATTTTATGCTTCCTTAGAGGCAATATTCAGAAAGTCATGTATTTCTCTAAACCCGCTCCTCGCAGCCTACAGTATCGCACTTCTTCCTTATTCGCTACTCAATTGCTTAGCACACTTCAAATGTTAACTTCCTTGATTGTAGGGCTTATAACCTAATGAAAATGAGGGATTGGTACGTATAGACTTAAAAACTTATGCCTGTATGAGCTCTATCACGTTTGACATTATATTGTAACAACATGTATTGAGGACCATTGAGAATTCAATGGAAACAGCATACGCTGGGTCGTTGCTCCATGTTAAGATTCCTCTTCAACGAAACTATAAATTCGTGGTAATACACTATAGTATTCAGTTGCTAACTAAAGATCTCTATTTTAATAATTTCAATCGTTTTTTGTCATCGTGGTCCTATAGTGGATGCCGTGCAGTACAAGCTTGGATTCTGCGATCACAGGTATGTGTTACGGCAGCCAGCCGGAGGCTAAAGTAAGAACAGGTTAGGCACTGACTGCCTGGCCCAGCTTGCGTAACGAACTGATAGTCTAGAATAGGTCACCGCAGGCTACTCGATGAGGCGATAGTGTTTCTGGAAATAGTACTGTCTACTTCGAGTTGTCATACACAGGTATATCAGAGAGAGGTAACCAGTCATCTTTGTCACCAACCAGTGAAATGGTTGGTGACTTCTATCAATACATTAGGCTATCTTTCCGTGCTGGTTAAGCTCTCGCATTGCCGTGTGTTGGTATTTAGGTGGATCCAGACCAGGATACGCTATTTCCATGAATGACTGTGTCCTTTCGTGCTACGATCCATATCTTTGTGTTGTGAACATCAGTTTGCTCGTATAATGGAAGTCACTACAAAGCAAAATGTTCTTCAAGTGCAAGTTGAAGTTGCTCTACAAGTCCATAGGCTTTGAGAGGGTTGTGTTTCCTTAGGCGCGGCATCATAGTGGGCAACCAAGCAGTTCACTCTGAATTATGAGTCGAGGCTTGAGGATCATTGCGAAGCCTGACTCTGAGAGGTTAGTCTCGAGGAACGTGGAGGGTGACCAGCACTTTTGCCCTCTATGATCTGTAATGTAGCTGTAGACTGATAGTGTTCGGTGGACGGTTGCCATCTCCTTCGTTTATTCAATTACGCTTAGTTAACTGGTGCTCGTCTTCTCAGAATTTCGTGGTATTCCTCACTATATACCCTCCGTTTAGTTCATACGACACTCCACAAATTCAACTGTTGTAATGGAACTGCTTTGGTGATCGAGCAGCTGACCAATGTTGTCCATTTTGACCCAGTCATCTCTGGCGTCAGGTCACCCTAGTAGAAGTGCCAACGAGATTGGACACGAAACAAATCAGGCATCAACCAGAGTGCTCATAATGAATCATATTCCTGGTCTTAGAAAACTGTTTGTTCTGGGAGCAGTATTCTGTAACACTTCACTTCAGCATGCATGTACCTATGAAACACTTTCGAATTGCATGTAGCTCCATGTACAAGCAAAATCACTCGGATGCTGGGATCATTTATCGCTGGAGTCGCTTCTGACATTGCATTTCGCTCTATTGATGAGACTCATCGTCCCACCACACATCTTGCTTTTTCTGTAGTGATACCCCCATCGGTGCATGGGTCGTGTGTGTATTTATACCTATGGTGAGATGTCATCAACTCCTGTCGGATATACTAGTTTCAGCTACAACTGCAAGGATGAAGAGGCTCTACTCCGTCAGAGAGATGATTCATCCTCTCCTGTCCGCAATCGCTTGGTTGGCGTTGCTGTTGTTTCCTTTTTACTGTTCGAGAGATTGCAGACTTCAATGTAGCCACCTTGTAATCATTCAAATTTTTGTTGAAGATGATGATCTCCAAGTCTTGCACCAACAAATGCACTTGCACTCTTGTGCCGGGGCGGCGGTTTCTCTGTTGGCTACCTGCGACTATGATGTATGCGTTGTGCTTGCTGCAACATTACCAAGTACAGGGAGCTTCGGAAGGTACTACGCCATTAACTAAGGTCATGCTTAGCTACACTCTCCAGCCTCCAATGCTTTTATTAGGGCAGTATTTAGTAGAGCGTTTGACACTAGCATCACTATTTTCCACATGCTGGATTTCAAGATCATGGAATCTTTGTATTATTTCTCGAACAAGGAGAAATCTCTTCGTGTGGATCCACAAGTCTTCTGGCTAGTGTTGATACCATCAACTACAAGTGAGTGTGGTATCTATTGAAAGGAGATGAGCCCCAGAGGGTTGTGCTTTGAAGCTCTTTACACATGTTGAACCCAGTCGACTTGACAGTAGAAATTTGAGATCCGAATATGTGCATGTTTCGACTTGCCACACCAGTCCCTTGTTCGCGAGATAACACGGCGCTACGTGCCGATCCGATGCTTCGGGTTCTCTCTATGGACTGTACTTGTATGTGAGGTCGTTTCGGATGCACTTTATTGTATTTGGCTCAGCTCTTCTGCCGTGGCTTCTTTCGCACGTCGCCGCAACCTTCTGCACCAATGCAGTGGTACTGAGCCGTATGCGGCTGGACTTTCGATGTGGACTAACTAACAGTCTCCGATCTCTCACAATCACATTTTCCAGTATGGAGCTCACCACAGTCAACATATCCCATGCAGTATCATTGTCGTCAATAGACGAAGTTCATAAAGCATGGCTTACTGCCGGTGCCAATGGAGACGTCAATACGATGCGTCAGCTTTGGAGACAATTCCCAGAGTGGCTCGATTTCAACCGGGTAACTCTGCTAAATACCATCTTGTCCCATTTGCACTCGATAAAGATATTGTCCTCCACTGTCTTGTTCACATGGTATCAGAACGTTGGATCAACCACCTCCTATTCGCCTTCACAGCGCCAAGCACGGTTCTGCAGTTGGGGAGACTTTCATCTGCACACCATCGGTGCTTCTGCTCTCCACACTTCTGCATGGGATGGTAACGTCGACATCGTGGAATTTCTACTGGAATCCGGTCAAGATCCAATGCAGCGGACAACAGCGGGGTGACAGCAATGATGGTGGCAATCTTGCATCTTAATCTGATGACTATGCGCTGCATACTACGGGACGGTGAAGCAGTACGTCGGAATCTGGTCGTTGATGTAAGTAGGTGGCAATACAAGGCATTGAAAGTCGGACTGACTTTGGGTGCTGTATTATTGGAGCTATTGCCGTGAGGAGCAAGACGAACGAGTAGAGCTGGTGCTCGCTGTGATAAACCTGCTACTCCGATTTAACGGAGACGTTGACGCTCGAAGCAAAGTATGTCTAGTATCAAGGAGGGACAAATACGTACTAACGCTCAGTGTACTAAGCAGGACGGTAAGACAGCATTGCATAACTCCACCGGTGACGACGCGTATGAAGTCGCCAAGGTCCTGCTGGATTCCGGCGCCAGTATTGATGCAGTGGACGAGGTAGGCAAAATGAAAGTGATGTGGACCCAGTGAACTGACACGTCGTGTTTCAATTCGTTAGAACATGAAAACACCATTGCATTACTGCGTACAAGAAGGGGTCTACTTGTGACTGAATTGCTGCTCTCTCGCGGTGCCAACATCGATCTGGAAGACAAGAACGGCATTTCTCCATTGACACTGGTACTACAACACGCTAATGTGAGCGTGTTGCAGCTCTTTCTGAACCACCACCAATGTGTCGCTACAGTAGAGCGACAGATTTCGCTGCTACCGTGTTATTTCAAGCTGTGGAGAACGGAGTGGAAGCATCGTGCGCTACGTCGTGGAGAATGAGTACACATCTGTGGCCGTGCGAAATGCAGCGGGCGAACTCCGTTCCATCGAGCCATTTTGAAACGAAATCCTCCATTGATGGAGTTGCTGGCCGACTTGGACCCTGTCGGACACAATTTGACTGCAGTGACAACTGAGTTCGAGACACCCACTCACTATGCGGCGGCGCGATACGGCTCAACTCGAGAGGTGGAGATGTTGTTGCAATGTCTTACAGCGTCTTCGGAGACCTACAGGAACTGGGAACACCAACCATTTGAATGCTGTCGACAAGCGGGTATGACTAGTCTGTACATTGTGGGGACTACTACACCTCCCTACAAACGTATCGTCAATCCGTTCGACCAGTGGAACACAAGTACACCTGCAAGTCACCATGTCCGAGACGCCAAAGCGCAGCTGTTGCTGCACCATGGAGCACGGATATTCCCTCGCGATGTTTGGTACAGAAGATGGCACACCAGAGCTCACACTGTCGCGTGATTCTCCCAGTTCCAGTACAACGCTTTCTGCGGATCTGGATAGTGGAAGATGAAGCTTGCTACGGCACTGACGAGCCCGAGGATGAAGAAACAGTTCATGCTAGCCCAAACGTTGACCTGGTCGAAGCGTTAACGGAGTTGTGTGTGCATGGATGACAAGTGTGTCGTGTACCGGCTCGTGGGCGTCGCTGCTCCCTATTCTAATTTGTGCAGGCTACGCACACGATATCGTGGCGCTGCTTGTGGAGCTCCCTCTCCAACGTTCGAGCTGCCAGTCTTACTGCATCAATTGGAGAAGTTCGCAAGACATCAACTACGTCATCCACTTCTCCTTCAGCTTCACCAACGAACTACTGGAAGCTTCTCGAGTTGTGGAAGTGGCAAGTACCTAACGCAAATACTAACAAGTGTTATTCCTACAAGACTAATGGAGTACTGTTACGATCGTAGGAAAGCCTCCACTCTTTTTCCGCCTCAAGTTGAATTCAGACTGTTGCATCGAACGTGTCGACTATGTAGAGGTATCAGAAATGCTTGTTGAAGAGCCACGGGTGAAACATGCAAAGGGGGCGGTGCAGCCCGCATTGTCGATTACGGTCACTTCCACCTCTATATTTCTCTTTAACACCAGGTGCGCTGGAGAAAGCACGGTGGGTATTGAGACGCAACTGCGGGTAAACTGCAGCGTACTTATGCCTGTATGAGCTCTATCACGTTTGACTTATATTGTAGTAACATGTATTGAGGACCATTGAGAATTCAATGGAAACAGCATACGCTGGGTCGTTGCTCCATGTTAAGATTCCTCTTCAACGAAACTATAAATTCGTGGTAATACACTATAGTATTCATTGCTAACTAAAGATCTCTATTTTAATAATTTCAATCGTTTTTTGTCATCGTGGTCCTATAGTGGATGCCGAGCAGTACAAGCTTGGATTCTGCGATCACAGGTATGTGTTACGGCAGCCAGCCGGAGGCTAAAGTAAGAACAGGTTAGGCACTGACTGCCTGACCCAGCTTGCGTAACGAACTGATAGTCTTGAATAGGTCACCGCAGGCTACTCGATGAGGCGATAGTGTTTCTGGAAATAGTACTGTCTAGTTCGAGTTGTCATACACAGGTATATCAGAGAGGTAACCAGTCATCTTTGTCACCAACCAGTGAAATGGTTGGTGACTTCTACCAATACATTAGGCTATCTTTCCGTGCTGGTTAAGCCCTCGCATTGCCGTGTGTTGGTATTTAGGTGGATCCAGACCAGGATACGCTATTTCCACGAATGACTGTGTCCTTTCGTGCTACGATCCATATCTTTGTGTTGTGAACATCAGTTTGCTCGTATAATGGAAATCACTACAAAGCAAAATGTTCTTCAAGTGCAAGTTGAAGTTGCTCTACAAGTCCATAGGCTTTGAGAGAGTTGTGTTTCCTTAGGCGCGGCATCGTAGTGGGCAACCAAGCAGTTCACTCTGAATTATGAGTCGAGGCTTGAGGATCATTGCGAAGCCTGACTCTGAGAGTTATCTCGAGGAACGTGGAGGGTGACCAGCACTTTTGCCCTCTATGATCTGTAATGTAGCTGTAGACTGATAGTGCTCGGTGGACGGTTGCCATCTCCTTCGTTTATTCAATTACGCTTAGTTAACTGGTGCTCGTCTTCTCAGAATTCGTGGTATTCCTCACTATATACCCTCCGTTTAGTTCATACGACACTCCACAAATTCAACTGTTGTAATGGAACTGCTTTGGTGATCGAGCAGCTGACCAATGTTGTCCATTTTGACCCAGTCATCTCTGGCGTCAGGTCACCCTAGTAGAAGTGCCAACGAGATTGGACACGAAACAAATCAGGCATCAACCAGAGTGCTCATAACGAATCATATTCCTGGTCTTAGAAAACTGTTTGTTCTGGGAGCAGTATTCTGTAACACTTCACTTCACATGCATGTACCTATGAAACACTTTCGAATTGCATGTAGCTCCATGTACAAGCAAAATCACTCGGATGCTGGGATCATTTATCGCTGGAGTCGCTTCTGACATTGCATTTCGCTCTATTGATGAGACTCATCGTCCCACCACACATCTTGTTTTTCTGTAGTGATACCCCCATCGGTGCATGGGTCGTGTGTGTATTTATACCTATGGTGAGATGTCATCAACTCCTGTCGGATATACTAGTTTCAGCTACAACTGCAAGGATGAAGAGGCTCTACTCCGTCAGAGAGATGATTCATCCTCTCCTGTCCGCAATCGCTTGGTTGGCGTTGCTGTTGTTTCCTTTTTACTGTTCGAGAGATTGCAGACTTCAATGTAGCCACCTTGTAATCATTCAAATTTTTGTTGAAGATGATGATCTCCAAGCCTTGCACCAACAAATGCACTTGCACTCTTGTGCCGGGGCGGCGGTTTCTCTGTTGGCTACCTGCGACTATGATGCATGCGTTGTACTTGCTGTAATATTACAGAGTACAGGGAGCTTCGGAAGGTACTACGCCATTAACTAAGGTCATGCTTAGCTACACTCTCCAGCCTCCAATGCTTTTATTAGGGCAGTATTTAGTAGAGCGTTTGACACTAGCATCACTATTTTCCACATGCTGGATTTCAAGATCATGGAATCTTTGTATTATTTCTCGAACAAGGAGAAATCTTTTCGTGTGGATCCACAAGTCTTCTGGCTAGTGTTGATACCATCAACTACAAGTGAGTGTGGTATCTATTGAAAGGAGATGAGCCCCAGAGGGTTGTGCTTTGAAGCTCTTTACACATGTTGAACCCAGTCGACTTGACAGTAGAAATTTGAGATCCGAATATGTGCATGTTTCGACTTGCCACACCAGTCCCTTGTTCGCGAGATAACACGGCGCTACGTGCCGATCCGATGCTTCGGGTTCTCTCTATGGACTGTACTTGTATGTGAGGTCGTTTCGGATGCACTTTATTGTATTTGGCTCAGCTCTTCTGCCGTGGCTTCTTTCGCACGTCGCCGCAACCTTCTGCACCAATGCAGTGGTACTGAGCCGTATGCGGCTGGACTTTCGATGTGGACTAACTAACAGTCTCCGATCTCTCACAATCACATTTTCCAGTATGGAGCTCACCACCGTCAACATATCCCATGCAGTATCATTGTCGTCAATAGACGAAGTTCATAAAGCATGGCTTACTGCCGGTGCCAATGGAGACGTCAATACGATGCGTCAGCTTTGGAGACAATTCCCAGAGTGGCTCGATTTCAACCGGGTAACTCTGCTAAATACCATCTTGTCCCATTTGCACTCGATAAAGATATTGTCCTCCACTGTCTTGTTCACATGGTATCAGAACGTTGGATCAACCACCTCCTATTCGCCTTCACAGCGCCAAGCACGGTTCTGCAGTTGGGGAGACTTTCATCTGCACACCATCGGTGCTTCTGCTCTCCACACTTCTGCATGGGATGGTAACGTCGACATCGTGGAATTTCTACTGGAATCCGGTCAAGATCCAAATGCAGCGGACAACAGCGGGGTGACAGCAATGATGGTGGCAATCTTGCATCTTAATCTGATGACTATGCGCTGCATACTACGGGACGGTGAAGCAGTGCGTCGGAATCTGGTCGTTGATGTAAGTAGGTGGCAATACAAGGCACTGAAAGTCGGACTGACTTTGGTGCTGTATTATTGGAGCTAGTGCCGTGAGGAGCAAGACGAACGAGTAGAGCTGGTGCTCGCTGTGATCAAGCTGCTACTCCGATTTAACGGAGACGTTGACGCTCGAAGCAAAGTATGACTAGCGTCGGGGGGACAAATACGTACTAACACTCAGTGTACTAAGCAGGACGGTAAGACAGCATTGCATAACTCCACCGGTGACGACGCGTATGAAGTCGCCAAGGTCCTGCTGGATTCCGGCGCCAGTATTGATGCAGTGGACGAGGTAGGCAAAATGAAAGTGATGTGGACCCAGTGAACTGACACGTCGTGTTTCAATTCGTTAGAACATGAAAACACCATTGCATTACTGCGTACAAGAAGGGGGTCTACTTGTGACTGAATTGCTGCTCTCTCGCGGTGCCAACATCGATCTGGAAGACAAGAACGGCATTTCTCCATTGACACTGGTACTACAACACGCTAATGTGAGTGTGTTGCAGCTCTTTCTGAACCACCACCAATGTGTCGCTACAGCAGAGCGACAGGATTTCGCTGCTACCGTGTTACTTCAAGCTGTGGAGAACGGAGTGGAGAGCATCGTGCGCTACGTCGTGGAGAATGAGTACACATCTGTGGCCGTGCGAAATGCAGCGGGCGAAACTCCGTTCCATCGAGCCATTTTGAAACGAAATCCTCCATTGATGGAGTTGCTGGCCGACTTGGACCCTGTCGGACACAATTTGACTGCAGTGACAACTGAGTTCGAGACACCCACTCACTATGCGGCGCGATACGGCTCAACTCGAGAGGTGGAGATGTTGTTGCAATGTCTTACAAGCGTCTTCGGAGACCTACAGGAACTGGGAACAGCCAACCATTTGAATGCTGTCGACAAGCGGGGTATGACTAGTCTGTACATTGTGGGGACTACTACACCTCCCTACAAACGTATCGTCAATCCGTTCGACCAGTGGAACACAAGTACACCTGCAAGTCACCATGTCCGAGACGCCAAAGCGCAGCTGTTGCTGCACCATGGAGCACGGATATTCCCTCGCGATGTTTTGGTACAGAAGATGGCACACCAGAGCTCACACTGTCGCGTGATCCTCCCAGTTCCAGTACAACGCTTTCTGCGGATCTGGATAGTGGAAGATGAAGCTTGCTACGGCACTGACGAGCCCGAGGATGAAGAAACAGTTCATGCTGGCCCAAACGTTGATCTGGTCGAAGCGTTAACGGAGTTGTGTGTGCAGTGGATGACAAGTGTGTCGTGTACCGGCTCGTGGGCATCGCTGCTCCCTATTCTAATTTGTGCAGGCTACGCACACGATATCGTGGCGCTGCTTGTGGAGCTCCCTCTCCAACGTTCGAGGCTGCCAGTCTTACTGCATCAATTGGAGAAGTTCGCAAGACATCAACTACGTCATCCACTTCTCCTTCAGCTTCACAACGAACTACTGGAAGCTTCTCGAGTTGTGGAAGTGGCAAGTACCTAACGCAAAATACTAACAAGTGTTATTCCTACAAGACTAATGGAGTACTGTTACGATCGTAGGAAAGCCTCCAAGCTTTTCCGCCTCAAGTTGAATTCAGACTGTTGCATCGAACGTGTCGACTATGTAGAGGTATCAGAAATGCTTGTTGAAGAGCCACGGGTGAAACATGCAAACGGTGCAGCCCGCATTGTCGATTACGGTCACTTCCACCTCTATATTTCTCTTTAACCAGGTGCGCTGGAGAAAGCACGGTGGGTATTGAGACGCAACTGCGGGTAAACTGCAGCGTACTGATGCTGTGTATTATTAGGGTCACTAGACTTTGTAGTTCTATCCGTCACAAGTGAACAGTAAAATGCATGTGTATTGTGCATGCACGGGATGTCCGACCAGGCCACACGTCGCATTAACAGTGTGATGTGCGATGTGTCTTCCTTAGCAGACACACTGATGGAAGTTTCACCCTCCGCCGCAACCGCTGGATGCGAATCCAGCACGACGACGCATGATTACGCTGCCAAACATCGACACTCAGCTTAGGCAGCATCAGCTCTCGCTACTGTGAATGATAAGCATCTCAGAACTGACACGGTAGCCTTATGACTGTGCTGTTTTCCGATTTGAAGATCGTTTGGGAAAGTTTGACTTATTTTTATCTGATGTTCAAGTCACCAAAGGCCACAGAATACTTCCTCCTGCTATTCTCAAGCCCAAAACTGTTGACAGAATGAATAGAAGCTGCATGTAGGTGTGGAAAAGGAAACTGTATCACATACGCAAATTTCATGTTGTCTTAATATACCAGCAACCTCACAATACCTTTTTCACGCTATTGAATTGTTAAGCCTAGAAGCATAAATATTCCAACAGATAAGGTCCTGAGAAGCGTCTACAAGAAATATTCTTTCAGATAAAGTATACATTGTATAACGTTACTTGAAGTGTATCCTCATATGGCCATCTTATAGGAAGTTCCAGGCTTGCAGTAACTCGTTATGCAGTTGAAGAAGTAGAGCATGACCACCATGACATCGTGCCAGCTTTTCCAGTCGGCGTAACCATGCACCGAACGCATCACGGCGGATGGGTAGATCGAGGAGTAACGGCAAAGTCTCTTGACCGTAGCCAGTGCTCGTCAAAATTACCAACAACGTGGCTGATGGGCCAGCATAAACAACACTGCTGATCCACTGCACACATAATTCGGTGAACGATTCCATTTCAATGCTCCTCACACGATCAAGTCCGGGATCTTCATATTCAGGGCCTCCACCGTAATCTTTGCTTTCAAGCAGATAGTTCTGCAGACATTGTTTTACTTGGGCAGGAAGCACCAACCTGGACGAGTTGTCAGGTGTCAACTCGCGAATTAAATAACCCACCGTGAACAAACGTGCCCCGTGGTCCAAAAGCAGCTGAACTTTAGTGTCGCGGTCCCAACGATCAGCGGCAACAGCATTCAGTTGAGAGCTGCGATCTCTTGTAGTAATGCCTGCATCGTACAGACACGTCGCACCCTCCGATCAACAGCGTTTAGAATATTCGCATCGGTAAATCCTTGTACATTATTGGCCGTATTTGCCAGGCGGAGCAACAAAGCCTCCACCTCTCGAGAAGATCCATACAGTGCTGCGTAATGCACAGGTGTCTGACCCTCTTCTGTAGTCGTTGCAACAATGCTCCCACCCGTTGTATCCAACTCCAGTAGTAACCCGATCAGCGAGCGATTGTGACGCAAAATCGCTCGGTGTAACGGTGTTTCTCCCTTGGAATTACGTATATCCACTGAGGCGTACCGATTATCCACCATGAACTGGACCACCTCTTCCACGTTGTTATCCACGGCCAACATCATTACTGTACTGGAAAACTCCAGCCTCTGAGGAGTGACCACCCACTGGTGATGATTCAAAAACAACTGAAGCACGGTCACATCAGCACGTTGCACTACGAGCAGCAGTGGAGACACTCCGTCTTTGTTAACTACATCGATGCTCGCGCAGCAGGATAGCAGCAAGTTCGTCACTAGTAACCCTCCTTCTTCAATACAGTAGTGCAGCGGTGTTTTCCCGTCCTGTTAACGTTACACAGCAGAGAACATCAACTTCCGACTCGAAATGTACCAACATCACCAGTTACCAGTACCTGGTCGCGTGCGTCGATCTTCGCATTGGCATCCACCAGATATTTGGCCACTTCAAATGCGTCATCGCTCGTTGAACAGTGCAAAGCCGTCCTACCGTTCTACCAACACCAGCATGTCACGAATGTATATGCCGAATCAAAAGAGTGGTCTCTTGCCGTACCTGGTCTTGAGCATCAATACACGCCCCAAATCTGAGCAACAACTTGATAATTGAAATCACCAACGTGACACTCTCTTGTAACTCATCTCGGCACTGCACAGATAACCGACAGAGAAGTGTAAGCCAAAGGGAGCACATGCCATTCGTTTCCCTCACACTTACATCGACGACGAGATTTCGACGCACAGCCACTCCGTCACGAAATACACAGCGCATAGTCATGAGGTTGAGGCGCATAATTGCCATCATCATGGGTGTGAGACCGTTGTCGTCGCCCGTGTCGGGACCCTGACCCGATTCGAGAAGAAACTCCATGATATCTAGCTGACCTTCCCAAGCGGAAGTGTGAAGAGCTGAGGCACCCAGAGTGTTGAGGCCGAAATCACTCCAGCTGCAAGACGAAGGCGAGTCTAACGTATCAAACCTCACTTGCTGCATCATGACACAGATTAGGAATAACATCTTGAATAAAAGTCGAGTGCTGAGTCAGGGAAACGTTTACCCGCTGCAAGTCGAGCCACTCGGGAAACCGGCTTTTCAGCAGCCGCATTGTTGCAACATCTCCGTTAGCGCCAGCAGTGAGCCACGCACTGTGAACTTCTGCCATGGTGGTCGAAGCTCCATCACTTTGTATATCGAGGTTTGTTTTGTTTTCTGCCATTGCCTTACCTCGTTTTTACTGTTTCCACGTAACCAAGACACTGAGCATTCGAGTGCTACATTCGTTGTGCGAAATTGAGCTCAGGCCGTTCATTTGTTTTCAGCGTCAATTGAAACTTGAAATATGTACGGGCTGCAGATGAGGAACGTTCTGGACTGCAATCTGATTTGGGCAATTAGAAAGGACCATTTTCAAATTGTACAGGAATTTGCAATTGAATCCAGTTATAGCTCACAATTTGCTACAAAAGCCAATTAAATCTGTGGTTTTGACTCGGCGAGGACGCATTGTCGTTTGGAAAGGCGGAGGTGCTTCCTCTCCCTAGATTACAACTCGAACACTGTTAACCAAGACTCTTGGTCCAAGAGCGCCCTGGATTTGGCAGAAAGGCTAGAACAGTAGGTGGCTACGAAGGTTCTTCCAGGTACACGACGGGTGGACATCTCGAAACCAATGGATCAATTGGGAAGTCAACTGAGAGCTCTGTTTGCGACAGTTTGAAGGCTAGCCATTATTTGGTTGCGTCGTCAAGTACCCACACATACCAATTGACCCACAATCTTGGCTGAAACACGCAGCACGAAGTAGTATGTTCATTGTTTATTGTGGCGAGCGCTGCATTCAGCGAAGTGGGGGTAGTTTTTTGTAGCTGCTTTCGTATTTGAGTGTTTGATACAGATCGTGAAGCGAAATGTGCTTGTATTTCGTGGACTGTGTGGACCAAAAGACCGCTTCGGGTCTTTTGTAACAAAGTCCAGCAAGGGGTAGACAAATTCTCGACTTGTAATAGCCAAGGTTTACTCTCATACATAAATGGGTAAAGCTACAAGTAAATGGATATGGCTACAACTGAAGCCACGTTGCTGTCGTTGCTGAGCAACGCTGTCTTTTTCGGGAGCGTGCATCGATATGACATATCCGATATATCTGAAGAGGGCACAAAGTCTTTGTGCTCTCTCCCTCTGTGAACAAAGAGTCGTGGTGACCGTTTCGGATGAGTGGTCAAAGTATCAACTTGGAAGTGGCTCGATTTGTGGATCTTCACGAATCTCAATTTTAGTACTGGGACAACTACGAGACGGCCAAATTGCAATTTCGCCTAGTCTCTCATCTTGTACCAATCCAGGCAGCTCAATATTGACAGAGCAATTCGAGCATCCAGGCAGTTCACCAGTGTGAAATGCCCACGTACTGGTCTTAGACTTCCTTTTGCTTCCGCTGGAAGAGGACGATGGTCACTACTGATGCAAAAGATACCACTCCATCTAATTATCGGGACTTGGTGCTCTCACCTTCGGCCACCTTGGTTGACGTTCACACAGCGTGGTTGGCAGCCGGCGCACGAAGTGACGTGGGTGTGATGCGCCAGCTCATGAGTCAGTTCCCTGAGTGGCTCGACTTGCAGCGAGTACGTAGCAATTGTGTATCACGTTTGAAACTTTTCTGCTTCGGTCGGCACAGCTCAGAGCAGCAACACAGCCTTACTGCACCACACTGTCATGTAGAAACCAACAGAGCTTACGTTAAGCACAACTATAACCGCGATTTATCGATGTATTCACGTGTAGCATGTAGGTCCGTCAGACTCGACACTGCATCATACGCATTTCTGCAGCTGGGACGGTTTTCATCTACACACGATTGGTGCGTCGACACTTCACACGGCCGCTTGGAACGGGGACGTGGTGGTGATGAAATTGTTGCTGGAATATGGGCAACATCCCGACTCGAGCGACGACAATGGTCTCACACCCATGATGGTGACCATTCTGCGACTCAACCTCGTGACCACGCGCTGCGTCTTTCGAAACGGCGAGGCTATTCGCCGAAACCTCGTTGTCGATGTGAGTGAACTTCACCACCCCTTTAATGTGAAGGAGTGATCGTGAAGTATCCTTCTCTTAGTCGACTAGATGTTACTCTGCTGACATTGTATGGATGTGTTTCGGTGTGATTTGCTTTGAACCAGTGCCGGGAAGAGGAGGGCGAGCAGCTGAAACAGGCAACCGCGGTCGTTGAACTGCTTCTTCGTTTTGGCGCTACCGTGGATGTGCGAAGTCAGGTATGAGACGCTGTGAGCAGTGGTGATTGACCACAAGGATGAATTCCCTTGAACGGCGCGTGATTTGTGTGCGCAAGCTAAGACGTTGTACTCGTGTCCAACAGGACGGCAAGACCGCGTTACACTGCTCCACGAGTGACGACGCGTATGAAGTGGCCAAGCTGCTTTTGGATGTTGGTGCAGACGCCAACATTCAGGATGAGGTTCGTTTTTGGTAATGGACTGGTGACATTTCGAACACTTGTGACGTGAGCAATGACTAACAACCGATGTGATGCTAACAGATCGGTCGAACAGCTTTGCACTACTGTATTCAAGAAGGCGGGCTGGTCGTGACAGATCTGCTGCTCTCACGAGGCGCATGCGTCGACGTAGTAGATGCAAACGGCATTACTCCAATTGATCTGATACTACAACGACGCGACTTGAACGTGCTGCAGATACTCCTGAATCATCACCAGTGTGTGTCTACGTTACAGCGACAGAACTTCGCCTGTTCAATATTGCTGCAGGCCGTGGACGTAGAAGCGGAAGAAGTCATACGTTTCGTCGTGGATAACGGGTACGGACCTGTGACTGTGTGCAACGCGAAGGGCGAAACAGCAATGCACCGAGCCATTTTGCAGCACAGCCCATCCGTCATGGAGCTGCTGTCCGATTTGGATATGGAGGGTGATACGCTTGCAGCTATGACGTTGCAGTTAGAGACACCTGCGCATTATGCTGCTGTGTATGGTTCTGCTCGAGAGGTGGAAACGCTACTGCTGTGCCTCACGAGGGCGTTCGGCGATCTAGAGGAACTGGAGGATCTGGGTGTAACGAACCCTCTGAATGCTGTTGATGAGAGAGGCATGACGTGTTTATATATCGTGGGCATTAGCGCAAGCGGGACTGAAAATGGTTTTGATGGCAACAGTATCACCAACCTGGAGGACCGCAACGCAAAAGCCCAACTGCTGCTGAATCATGGCGGTCGATTGTTTGTGGACGGCTTTCTTGTCCAGACGTTGACCATGGGTCAGTATCGCTTAACTCTTCCAGCTCAAGTGCAACGGTGTCTGCAGATTTGGCTAACGGAAAGATCGAATCAGACGGATTTCGATGGCGAGGGATTAGTGTTGATCGGTGGTGACGGCTCTACGGTGGAGTCGTTGATAGAGTTGTGCATACAGTGGATAGCGTGTGCTACAGGCCTTGGCACGTCGTTGACATTGATCGCGGTTGTGACGTGTGCAGGTTACGCACAGGAGTTGTTGCCACTACTGCTCGACTTGCCACTACGTCGCCAAAAATTCCCTTCATTACTGCACCGATTGCAACAATTTGCTATGCACCGAAAGTCTGCTCTTCTGATTCAATTTCATGCTGAGATGCGAAGGGCTTGGCATGAGTTGGCGGCAGGTAACCCACTTTGAAAGCAGGCCCCTTAATCGAACTGTGTGATTTATTATCGATTTGTTTCGAAGTTAAACAAGTAACCTCATTTGTCTTGTCGAATATAAATGACTAGATATTGGGTATATGTTTGCGGTTGGCGTGCTGCAGTGCATACCAGAATGCACATCACTTCTGTAACCAAGTAGTCGGAACCTGGTAGTGATGCGAGTGTCTTAATTTGCAGACTAGCCATATGGAGCAAAAATGCTAACCTTTTGCACGGATGGAATGTCAACAACACCTGGGATTCATGCCTCCGTCAAGTGCACTAGTTGGTACAAGGTGCGGCAAATACGATCTCTTATGGCCTTGGTAAAGGCTATCCTGACCCGTGAACTGTCACTGTGGGCTAACTGGAATTGACACCAACTCGTGCCAAGCTCTTCGCATCTCAGCATGAAATTGAATCAGAAGAGCAGACTTTCGGTGCGTAGCAAATGTTTGCAATCGGTGCAGTAATGAAGGGAATTTTTGGCGACGTAGTGGCAAGTCGAGCAGTAGTGGCAACAACTCCTGTGCGTAACCTGCACACGTCACAACCGCGATCAATGTCAACGACGTGCCAAGGCCTGTAGCACACGCTATCCACTGTATGCACAACTCTATCAACGACTCCACCGTAGAGCCGTCACCACCGATCAACACTAATCCCTCGCCATCGAAATCCGTCTGATTCGATCTTTCCGTTAGCCAAATCTGCAGACACCGTTGCACTTGAGCTGGAAGAGTTAAGCGATACTGACCCATGGTCAACGTCTGGACAAGAAAGCCGTCCACAAACAATCGACCGCCATGATTCAGCAGCAGTTGGGCTTTTGCGTTGCGGTCCTCCAGGTTGGTGATACTGTTGCCATCAAAACCATTTTCAGTTGCAATTTGATCGTCTCGTAGTTGTCCCAGTACTAAAATTGAGATTCGTGAAGATCCACAAATCGAGCCACTTCCAAGTTGATACTTTGACCACTCATCCGAAACGGTCACCACGACTCTTTGTTCACAGAGGGAGAGAGCACAAAGACTTTGTGCCCTCTTCAGATATATCGGATATGTCATATCGATGCACGCTCCCGAAAAAGACAGCGTTGCTCAGCAACGACAGCAACGTGGCTTCAGTTGTAGCCATATCCATTTACTGTAGCTTTACCATTTATGTATGAGAGTAAACCTTGGCTATTACAAGTCGAGAATTTGTCTACCCCTTGCTGGACTTTGTTACAAAAGGCCGAAGCGGTCTTTTGGTCCACACAGTCCACGAAATACAAGCACATTTCGCTTCACGATCTGTATCAAACACTCAAATACGAAAGCAGCTACAAAAAAACTACCCCCACTTCGCTGAATGAATGCAGCGCTCGCCACAATAAACAATGAACATACTACTTCGTGCTGCGTGTTTGAGCCAAGATTGTGGGTCAATTGGTATGTGTGGGTACTTGACGACGCAACAAATAATGGCCTAGCCTTCAAACTGTCGCAAACAGAGCTTCAGTTGACTTTCCCAATTGATCCATTGGTTTCGAGATGTCCACCCGTCGTGTACCTGGAAGAACCTTCGTAGCCACCTACTGTTCTAGCCTTTCTGCCAAATCCAGGGCGCTCTTGGACCAAGAGTCTTGGTTAACAGTGTTCGAGTTGTAATCTAGGGAGAGGAAGCACCTCCGCCTTTCCAAACGACAATGCGTCCTCGCCGAGTCAAAACCACAGATTTAATTGGCTTTTGTAGCAAATTGTGAGCTATAACTGGATTCAATTGCAAATTCCTGTACAATTTGAAAATGGTCCTTTCTAATTGCCCAAATCAGATTGCAGTCCAGAACGTTCCTCATCTGTAGCCCGTACATATTTCAAGTTTCAATTGACGCTGAAAACAAATGAACGGCCTGAGCTCAATTTCGCACAACGAATGTAGCACTCGAATGCTCAGTGTCTTGGTTACGTGGAAACAGTAAAAACGAGGTAAGGCAATGGCAGAAAACAAAACAAACCTCGATATACAAAGTGATGGAGCTTCGACCACCATGGCAGAAGTTCACAGTGCGTGGCTCACTGCTGGCGCTAACGGAGATGTTGCAACAATGCGGCTGCTGAAAAGCCGGTTTCCCGAGTGGCTCGACTTGCAGCGGGTAAACGTTTCCCTGACTCAGCACTCGACTTTTATTCAAGATGTTATTCCTAATCTGTGTCATGATGCAGCAAGTGAGGTTTGATACGTTAGACTCGCCTTCGTCTTGCAGCTGGAGTGATTTCGGCCTCAACACTCTGGGTGCCTCAGCTCTTCACACTTCTGCTTGGGAAGGTCAGCTAGATATCATGGAGTTTCTCCTCGAATCGGGTCAGGGTCCCGACACGGGCGACGACAACGGTCTCACACCCATGATGATGGCAATTATGCGCCTCAACCTCATGACTATGCGCTGTGTATTTCGTGACGGAGTGGCTGTGCGTCGAAATCTCGTCGTCGATGTAAGTGTGAGGGAAACGAATGGCATGTGCTCCCTTTGGCTTACACTTCTCTGTCGGTTATCTGTGCAGTGCCGAGATGAGTTACAAGAGAGTGTCACGTTGGTGATTTCAATTATCAAGTTGTTGCTCAGATTTGGGGCGTGTATTGATGCTCAAGACCAGGTACGGCAAGAGACCACTCTTTTGATTCGGCATATACATTCGTGACATGCTGGTGTTGGTAGAACGGTAGGACGGCTTTGCACTGTTCAACGAGCGATGACGCATTTGA
Source organism: Phytophthora palmivora (assembly GCA_008079305.1). Classification (NCBI taxonomy): domain Eukaryota; phylum Oomycota; class Peronosporomycetes; order Peronosporales; family Peronosporaceae; genus Phytophthora; species Phytophthora palmivora. Next base: position 31,982 of record VOQZ01002256.1, read on the forward strand.
AGTGGCCAAATATCTGGTGGATGCCAATGCGAAGATCGACGCACGCGACCAGGTACTGGTAACTGGTGATGTTGGTACATTTCGAGTCGGAAGTTGATGTTCTCTGCTGTGTAACGTTAACAGGACGGGAAAACACCGCTGCACTACTGTATTGAAGAAGGAGGGTTACTAGTGACGAACTTGCTGCTATCCTGCTGCGCGAGCATCGATGTAGTTAACGAAGACGGAGTGTCTCCACTGCTGCTCGTAGTGCAACGTGCTGATGTGACCGTGCTTCAGTTGTTTTTGAATCATCACCAGTGGGTGGTCACTCCTCAGAGGCTGGAGTTTTCCAGTACAGTAATGATGTTGGCCGTGGATAACAACGTGGAAGAGGTGGTCCAGTTCATGGTGGATAATCGGTACGCCTCAGTGGATATACGTAATTCCAAGGGAGAAACACCGTTACACCGAGCGATTTTGCGTCACAATCGCTCGCTGATCGGGTTACTACTGGAGTTGGATACAACGGGTGGGAGCATTGTTGCAACGACTACAGAAGAGGGTCAGACACCTGTGCATTACGCAGCACTGTATGGATCTTCTCGAGAGGTGGAGGCTTTGTTGCTCCGCCTGGCAAATACGGCCAATAATGTACAAGGATTTACCGATGCGAATATTCTAAACGCTGTTGATCGGAAGGGTGCGACGTGTCTGTACGATGCAGGCATTACTACAAGAGATCGCAGCTCTCAACTGAATGCTGTTGCCGCTGATCGTTGGGACCGCGACACTAAAGTTCAGCTGCTTTTGGACCACGGGGCACGTTTGTTCACGGTGGGTTATTTAATTCGCGAGTTGACACCTGACAACTCGTCCAGGTTGGTGCTTCCTGCCCAAGTAAAACAATGTCTGCAGAACTATCTACTTGAAAGCAAAGATTACGGTGGAGGTCCTGAATATGAAGATCCCGGACTTGGTCGTGTGAGGAGCATTGAAATGGAATCGTTCACCGAATTATGTGTGCAGTGGATCAGCAGTGTTGTTTATGCTGGCCCATCAACCACGATGTTGGTAATTTTGACGAGCACTGGCTACGGTCAAGAGACTTTGCCATTACTCCTCGATCTACCCATCCGCCGTGATGCGTTCGGTGCATGGTTACGCCGACTGGAAAAGCTGGCACGTGTCATGGTGATCATGCTCTTCTGCTTCAACTGCATAATGAGTTACTGCAAGCCTGGAACTTCCTATGAGATGGCCTGGCCGTATGAGGATACACCTTAAGTAATGTTATACAATGTTTTACATTTATCTGAAAGAATATTTCTTATAGACGCTTCTCAGGACCTTATCTGTTGGAATATTTATGCTTCTAGGCTTAACAATTCAATAGCGTGAAAAAGGTATTGTGAGGTTGCTGGTATATTAAGACAACATGAAATTTGCGTATGTGATACAGTTTCCTTTTCCACACCTACATGCAGCTTCTATTCATTCTGTCAACAGTTTTGGGCTTGAGAATAGCAGGAGGAAGTATTCTGTGGCCTTTGGTGACTTGAACATCAGATAAAAATGAGTCAAACTTCCCCAACGATCTTCAGATCGGAAAACAGCACAAAACAGTCGTAAGGCTACCGTGTCAGTTCTGAGATGCTTATCATTCACAGTAGCGAGAGCTGAGCTGCTTAAGTCTGAGTGTCGGTACTTGGCAGCGTAATCATGCTCGTCGTGCTGGATTCGCTCGCATCCAGCGGTTGCGGCGGAGGGTGAAACTTCCGTCGGTGCGTCTGCTAAGGAAGACACATCGCACATCACACTGTTAATGCGACGTGTGGCCTGGTCGGACATCCCGTGCATGCACAATACACATGCATGTTACTGTTCACTTGTGACGGATAGAACTACAAAGTCTAGTGACACTAACAGTACACTGTACGGGCAACTGGATTATCCCTTCCGGCATCAGTACGCTGCAGCTTACCGCACAGTTGCATCTCAACACTCACCGTGCTTTCTCCAGCGCACCTGGTTAAAGAGAAATATAGAGGTGGAAGTGACCGTAATCGACAATGCGGGCTGCACCGTTTGCATGTTTCACCCGTGGCTCTTCAACAAGCATTTCTGATACCTCTACATAGTCGACACGTTCGATGCAACAGTCTGGATTCAACTTGAGGCGGAAAAGCTTGGAGGCTTTCCTACGATCGTAACAGTACTCCATTAGTCTTGTAGGAATAACACTTGTTAGTATTTTGCGTTAGGTACTTGCCACTTCCACAGCTCGAGAAGCTTCCAGTAGTTCGTTGTGAAGCTGAAGGAGAAGTGGATGACGTAGTTGATGTCTTGCAAACTTCTCCAATTGATGCAGTAAGACTGGCAGCCTCGAACGTTGGAGAGGGAGCTCCACAAGCAGCGCCACGATATCGTGTGCGTAGCCTGCACAAATTAGAATAGGGAGCAGCGATGCCCACGAGCCGGTACACGACACACTTGTCATCCACTGCACACACAACTCCGTTAACGCTTCGACCAGATCAACGTTTGGGCCAGCATGAACTGTTTCTTCATCCTCGGGCTCGTCAGTGCCGTAGCAAGCTTCATCTTCCACTATCCAGATCCGCAGAAAGCGTTGTACTGGAACTGGGAGGATCACGCGACAGTGTGAGCTCTGGTGTGCCATCTTCTGTACCAAAACGTCACGAGGGAATATCCGTGCTCCATGGTGCAGCAACAGCTGCGCTTTGGCGTCTCGGACATGGTGACTTGCAGGTGTACTTGTGTTCCACTGGTCGAACGGATTGACGATACGTTTGTAGGGAGGTGTAGTAGTCCCCACAATGTACAGACTAGTCATACCCCGCTTGTCGACAGCATTCAAATGGTTGGCTGTTCCCAGTTCCTGTAGGTCTCCGAAGACGCTTGTAAGACATTGCAACAACATCTCCACCTCTCGAGTTGAGCCGTATCGCGCCGCATAGTGAGTGGGTGTCTCGAACTCAGTTGTCACTGCAGTCAAATTGTGTCCGACAGGGTCCAAGTCGGCCAGCAACTCCATCAATGGAGGATTTCGTTTCAAAATGGCTCGATGGAACGGAGTTTCGCCCGCTGCATTTCGCACGGCCACAGATGTGTACTCATTCTCCACGACGTAGCGCACGATGCTCTCCACTCCGTTCTCCACAGCTTGCAGTAACACGGTAGCAGCGAAATCCTGTCGCTCTGCTGTAGCGACACATTGGTGGTGGTTCAGAAAGAGCTGCAACACACTCACATTAGCGTGTTGTAGTACCAGTGTCAATGGAGAAATGCCGTTCTTGTCTTCCAGATCGATGTTGGCACCGCGAGAGAGCAGCAATTCAGTCACAAGTAGACCCCCTTCTTGTACGCAGTAATGCAATGGTGTTTTCATGTTCTAACGAATTGAAACACGACGTGTCAGTTCACTGGGTCCACATCACTTTCGTTTTGCCTACCTCGTCCATTGCATCAATACTGGCGCCGGAATCCAGCAGGACCTTGGCGACTTCATACGCGTCGTCACCGGTGGAGTTATGCAATGCTGTCTTACCGTCCTGCTTAGTACAACTGAGTGTTAGTACGTATTTGTCCCCCCGACGCTAGTCATACTTTGCTTCGAGCGTCAACGTCTCCGTTAAATCGGAGTAACAGCTTGATCACAGCGAGCACCAGCTCTACTCGTTTGTCTTGCTCCTCACGGCACTAGCTCCAATAATACAGCACCAAAGTCAGTCCGACTTTAGTGCCTTGTATTGCCACCTACTTACATCAACGACCAGATTCCGACGCACTGCTTCACCGTCCCGTAGTATGCAGCGCATAGTCATCAGATTAAGATGCAAGATTGCCACCATCATTGCTGTCACCCCGCTGTTGTCCGCTGCATTTGAATCTTGACCGGATTCCAGTAGAAATTCCACGATGTCGACGTTACCATCCCATGCAGAAGTGTGGAGAGCAGAAGCACCGATGGTGTGCAGATGAAAGTCTCCCCAACTGCAGAACCGTGCTTGGCGCTGTGAAGGCGAATAGGAGGTGGTTGATCCAACGTTCTGATACCATGTGAACAAGACAGTGGAGGACAATATCTTTATCGAGTGCAAATGGGACAAGATGGTATTTAGCAGAGTTACCCGGTTGAAATCGAGCCACTCTGGGAATTGTCTCCAAAGCTGACGCATCGTATTGACGTCTCCATTGGCACCGGCAGTAAGCCATGCTTTATGAACTTCGTCTATTGACGACAATGATACTGCATGGGATATGTTGACGGTGTTGAGCTCCATACTGGAAAATGTGATTGTGAGAGATCGGAGACTGTTAGTTAGTCCACATCGAAAGTCCAGCCGCATACGGCTCAGTACCACTGCATTGGTGCAGAAGGTTGCGGCGACGTGCGAAAGAAGCCACGGCAGAAGAGCTGAGCCAAATACAATAAAGTGCATCCGAAACGACCTCACATACAAGTACAGTCCATAGAGAGAACCCGAAGCATCGGATCGGCACGTAGCGCCGTGTTATCTCGCGAACAAGGGACTGGTGTGGCAAGTCGAAACATGCACATATTCGGATCTCAAATTTCTACTGTCAAGTCGACTGGGTTCAACATGTGTAAAGAGCTTCAAAGCACAACCCTCTGGGGTCATCTCCTTTCAATAGATACCACACTCACTTGTAGTTGATGGTATCAACACTAGCCAGAAGACTTGTGGATCCACACGAAACGATTTCTCCTTCTTCGAGAAATAATACAAAGATTCCATGATCTTGAAATCCAGCAAGTGGAAAGTAGTGATGCTAGTGCCAAACGCTCTACTAAATACTGCCCTAATAAAAACATTGGAGGCTGGAGAGTGTAGCTAAGCATGACCTTAGCCAATGGCGTAGTACCTCCCGAAGCTCCCTGTACTCTGTAATATTACAGCAAGTACAACCCATGCATCATAGTCGCAGGTAAATCTGTAGATCTTTGCGGTCAACAGAGAAACCGCCGCCCCGGCACAAGAGTTCAAGTGCATTTGTTGGTGCAAGGCTTGGAGATCATCATCTTCAACAAAAATGAATGATTACCAGGTGGCTACATTGAAGTCTGCAATCTCTCGAACAGTAAAAAGGAAACAACAGCAACGCCAACCAAGCGATTTCGGACAGGAGAGGATGAATCATCTCTCTGACGGAGTAGAGCCTCTTCATCCTTGCAGTTGTAGCTGAAACTAGTATATCCGACAGGAGTTGATGACATCTCACCATAGGTATAAATACACACACGACCCATGCACCGATGGGGGTATCACTACAGAAAAAAAGATGTGTGGTGGGACGATGAGTCTCATCAATTGAACGAAATGCAATGTCAGAAGCGACTCCAGCGATAAATGACCCCAGCATTCGTATGTAGGATAATCAGAACCTGTAGCTTCATTTCAGAGCAAAGCAGCAGCAGTTTCTTAATACAACTCGCTCTTTGCCGAGTTGTATTATTTATTACATCATGCGATTCACGGAAATGAATCGAAATTTGATTTCAGACTGCATACAACAAAAGTGTTTCGTAGGTCAGACGTACTGGCCTACCAATGCGGAGTGATCCTTTCCCCCGAGAACAGTGTTCTGAGAACTAGAAATTGATTTTGTGACGAAGATTCTGATCGATACCGGGATTGTTTCGTGCTCGATTTTGATGGCGCTTCCACTAGGGTGGCCTGACATCAGAGGTGGCTGTGTCAAAATGGACAACGTTGATCAGCTGCTTGATCACAACAGTTGAATCTGTGGAGTATCCGGAAGAAGCTAACATGATACTCCAAAATGCAGTGAAGAGATGCATAGTGGAAGGGATACTCCGGATTTCTGAAAAGGCAATAGACCATCAGTGACCTAAGTATACTTGGACGGAGGACAGTGATAGGTCTAGAGAACGTTCATTCAGGACGTACAGCTAAACTTCAGATCAAAGAGGACAGTGTGCAAGCAATCTACCTACTACGCCCCCTCGAGGTTATACTCTTAGAACTGCTTCGCAATGCACCTCAAACGTCAGCTCATATCTCAAAACGAACTGCTTGGTTGCCCACACCTAAGGAAATATATCTCTCTCAAAGCCCCAATGGACTTGTAGAGCAGCTTCAACTTGCACTTGAAGAACATTTTGCTCTTTAATGATTTCCATTATACGAGCAAACTGATGTTCACAACACAAAGATATGGATCATAGCACGAAAGGACACAGTCAATTGTGTATCACAAACCTAGTACAAGTCCAGCATGACAGCAATATATGTTACGTTTCTGATCTTGTGTGTGTTTATCAACTACACCAAATCCAGTGAAATCGACGTCAATGGCATTGCAATTGAAATGTTTCCAGCAAATGGCAGTCTCGACGATGTTGAAATGTTAATTCAGGAAGAAGCTCAAGTGGTCAACACGTTGATGGAGTTGGATAATCAACTGACCAATGCACTTGACCACGTGTCAAGTGCCAGTGGAGCTGTGGAGATCGACGTGGTGGTTGGAGAATCAGATGACTCAATAACTGGGTCGGGGCGTCGAATCGACGACGAGATCGTCGTCATCATTCCAGTAGGTCCGAGACTTTCAGAAGAAGAGAAGAACGAGATCAAGGAAGAGATCGAAAATGAGGTCGTTGATACGTTAGATGAGATTATCGTGAATGAGGTGGAAGCATTTCCAGCTGAGAAACCTCAGGAGAGAGGAGGCTCACTGACTGGTGTGGTTGAACGGTTGTTTGAGGAAGAAGCTGAGGCAGAGAATGAGCTCGAGCACATGCAAGATGAACTAGAAAAAGCGTTGGATGAGTTGCCGAGTAAAGGGCCTTTGGTCGAGATTGGTGTTACAGTGACTGAGTCAGACGGCAAACAGGAGGTGGTTGATGACGAGATCGTTGTGATCATTCCGTCTTCAACGGGGAGTAGACCAAGACTTACGGAAGAAGAGAAGGAGATACTGGAAGAGGGAATCGTCAAGGAAGCAGCAGATGCGCTCGGAAAGATTATCATGGACGACTTTGTCGGAGATGATCCTGAAAAGAACACTGAATGGGCTTGCCAGCGTCTCCATGCCTTCAGGAAGATTCCCCAGGTGAAAAAGCGCTTGATCAACGCACGTCTGCTCCTTTCACAGACGAAACAACGGACAAAACATTTGGGCAGATATTGCGACGAAATCAGAGCCTAAGCCTGCTCTTCGTGGAGCGGCGGTACGACTACCGCGCGGAAAGGCTTCAGCCACCCGATATTCGTGCCAAATCACTGGCAAATACCTTCAGACGAGCAGCTCTGGATGAAGTTGTCCATGCTTACTTGCATGTCCTGTTTGACTTTACTACTGATTGTAGGCGTCTGGACTGGCGTTCGTCGATCCCGCCGTGTCATTTAAATGATAGCAACTTTCGCTGGGCTGAGGCTGTCGAGTATATGGACGCCTTCCCGTATGAATCGTAGTATCATCCAGAGTGTTGGTCTATAAGTTGAAGTTTTCCGGAGTGATGATACTGCAACTTCGTCCAAAAATATGGTTAGTCAGCATGAATAAAACGCAAGTACTTCGTTATCTAATTCCTACGTGATCATGGGCAGCCGTCGAGTATTTCCTTTATCTGTAGACACTGTTGCATCTTCAAGTGTGAATCGATCGCAGCCTCCACCACCAAAAAGTCCTATTCATCGCTCAGCAGGAAATGGGTCAACGAACGAGATAGCTCGACCTCCAACTGGAGGTTCTGTGGGTTATATGGGCTTGGATCGACTCATGATGATGCGTCAAGTTAATGCAGCAGCAGCCCCGACAACTATTCAAATTGGAACTGGAGGAGATGAAGTATCGGCAGCAGTGAATCATCGTCAGCGAATGGCAGCAGAACAACAACGTCGTCTAGAGACTGCGTTGATGGAAAAAGAGGATTATACTGGGACACCAGAAGGCCAAGAGAGACTTCAGCGACAAGAAGAAAGGTCTCGTATGAGAGAAGAGGAACTATTGGTACTGAGACTTGTGGAAATGGAGAAGGAAGCGGCACGGATTTTGCAAAGAGAAAAGGAGTTGGAAGAAGAGAAGAGAGTGAAAGAGCAGTATTTGGCGAAGATTCGAGCTCAACGAGAGCAACAAGAGAAGGAAGCAAAGGAGAAGGAAGCGGCGAGAAAAGCGGAGATGGAACGCAAGATGAAAGCGCTCAAAGAAGCAGCAGATGCTAAAGCACGAGCAGAGTTTGCGGAAAAGCAACATGCTATTGAAGAAGAGGCGAGACTTGCTCGTGAAAAACATCAAATTGAGCTGGAGAATGTGCAGATGCAAGTAGAAGATGTATTTGGTCATGCCATGCAGCAAGAAATGATTGTGGAACGAGAGCGACAGCGCCAGATTGCTGCAGAGCAGGATGAGTGGCGTTTATTCCAGGAGCGCGAGGAGGAAAAACAGCGCGAGGCTGCACAATTGCGTCGTGCCGCAATGGCACAACAGTATGAACAGGATAAACAACGACGCATACAGATCCACAAATTGCAGAAAGAACGAGCTGCACAACAGGCTGAACGTAGAGAGATGCAAAATCGCCAAGTACTAAAACACGAGGACCAGCCGGAGAAAGTCACACCAGACAATGCACCTGCTTTTGTGAGGGAAGAATCTAATCTAACTACTCCGGATGAAGAAAATCAATCTGCGGTGCCAACTACAGTAGTAGAGGATAAACTAAAGGAGGATAGCGCTACCTCGACGATCTCTGAAGATAACCCAAATGCGGATTCAGGGGAAGTCACAGAAAATACTGGAGGAAACACAATCAAAGTAATGGGTAATGAGAACCTTGGCGAAACAGAGACGAATGTGCGCTCGATTAGTGCATTTTGGCTCTCCGGTGCCAAGTCTTTCGATCCCAACATCTTGGCGACCAAGAATGAAGGCGAAATCCAGACGGAGGTCAAATCGAGTTCTGACGAAGTACAGGATAAAACGGCTTGTGTGGAACAGGGAATGCGTATCGTTGGTGAAGTTTCGGAAATTGTCAAGGTTGACGAGGTCACGGCAAGAGCTGATATCGTGGAAGCTAAAGGGGATTTACTCGGCGACAACGAAAATACGACCGACACGAAGATGGAAAAAATTGGAGACCCAAGATCTGCTGCTGACAAACATGTGAATGACACAGCTATGGAAATTATTGTTGATCCCGCGAAATCAGACGACGTTCGATCGCTAGTGAGTATTTCGGCTTCTCTAGGCGAGGTGTTACACCTTTTGCACAAGTTTTAAGCGTAGCAGAACATTCACCAGCCATGCAGGCAACACTTCAAAGTGGAGATTTACTGGTGGAATTTGGAGGAATTGTGAGTAGCACACCAAAATGTCTGATGGAAATGGCGGAGTGTGTACAGAAGAATGTGAACAATGCCATTCCCGTAACATTACTGCGTCCTGTAGGCGTCAATCAGATGAAAGTTTTGAGGAAATTCGAGTATCACTATGCCCCCGTAAGTGGAAAGGTAAAGGTTTGCTTGGTTGTCAGTTGAGCCCTTTTAAGTGGTCAATTGAGGAAGAGGTACCTCAAAATGCGAGTGAGAACGAAGTATCGGTGACTACGATAGAAGCAACTGCATCGACCAGCAATGAAGATGGTGCGAGTGCGTTAGTCCTGTATGATATTGTACCGGCGTCGATTGCAGATCAAGCAGGACTTTTAAATGGTGACATCCTAGCAGGATGTGATGACCTGGAGGTATCCATTAGCGTAGAAAACCTTTCCCTCATTGTTGGTCATATCCAAACCAAACGAGCTAAGTGTGCACCCGTTCGTCTCAATATTAATCGGTGGATTGAAGAAGATCAATGCTATCGATCACTTGAGATTGAACTATCACCAGGTGAAGATCCAGGGCCGCTTGGATTTGCTCTTACCTCATTCGCAGAATATTATAACTACTACTCGAGTACTTCGACTGCTACATCGGCTTGTCAAGAGTGTTATTATACATCGTTGACCACTGCACTACACGCAGCAGCTTTGAGCGGTCATGTGAATTGTTTGGAAGCACTACTCAATTCATTGCAAAATGGTGACGGAGGTGGATATTCTCCAAGTGATTATTTGGATTGGAGAGATGAAGACGGTCGAACACCACTATTCTACGCATGCTATGCGGGACAACTTGAGTGCGTACGGTACCTATTGAACATCACTCAGTCAGTCTCAACTGAGCACCAGCCGTTCGTTAGTGCTGGTGTTGATTTGTATGGAGACACAGTGCTTCATGCTGCCACGACCAGTGGGAATGTTGCCGTAATTGCACTTGTACTAGAAAGCGAATGCGTGAAAGTCGACGCTAGAAACCACACACGTCTGACATGTGCTCATGTAGCACCTAACGTGGAGATTTTAACCTTTTTAGGAGAAAAGTTCGATGCAGATTTGTTGGCAACGGATGCTGAAGAGAGAATGCCACTGGCATATGCTTGTCTTCGGAACGACATCGAAAGTATCCAATATTTATGCAAGAAACATCCAGATTTCGTGGATTACGCAGATATCCGCGGTAATACACCATTGCATGTAGCAGCATGGTTGGGTCTACAGCAAGCTACAGAAATTCTTATCTCGTTTTTACCATCCATCGCATTATTCATTACGAACGAAGATGGACAAAATGCAGCTGAATTAGCTCGATCGAATGGAATGGAAGATGTAGCAGATTTAGAGAGTGTCATAGCTACTGTAGATTCAAATACATCATAATGTGCTGCTCTACTTTATGACTAACTTACTGATTACCATGATGTATTATGGGAATAGATGATAGACCCCGGCACGATCGAGACATTTATC
>VOQZ01002257.1:0-15736 GCA_008079305.1 Phytophthora palmivora
CTACGCTGCCATATAATAAATGAAGCGAAAGCTTGCGTTATTGACGTCCGTCGCTCTGTGTTCAGTCATTCACAACCTAATTTTTTCTCGCTTAGTTGATGTCGGCAGGACGGAGCGATTGCTCGCGACTCTCGTCCGACTGCTCGGGGTTGTTGTAGTCCACATCGGCAAAGAAGTGCTGCTTGTGCTGCGCGTGCGACGCAAGTGGCCAGGCTGGAGGTAGTACTGGTCCGGTTCGTCCGCCTTGATGGCCAGACTACCGACGTTGTAGCCACGCGAACGGTAAAGCGTCTTGTTGGGGTAGTACGGCACATTTTCTCCCAAGTGGTTCTTGAACGGTGCGTCCGAGTGCTTCACTGTCTCGAGCTTCTCCCAATTGGCAGGGGTCCTGACCTCCTCACCCGGCAGCGAGTCGGTCAAATGGTGCATCCACAAGTGCCACTGGGGGGACAAGAGCGTGCCCTCCACCTCGTCCCACGAGTCCACCTTGTATTCGGTCCAGCGGTGCTGGCCGTACACTTCCGTCGGGTCTTCGTAGAACTTGAATCCATTCTCGTCCTCGCCCACGAGCCGCCCGAACTTGACGTCACCAGGATTGTAGAGCTTCCAGAGCGTCCCCTTCCAGCCGTAGCGCTTGTTCGCCTCCATGTACTTCTCGAAAACGGTGTAGAACGAACGTGTCTGCGTCAATGTGAGCGACTGACGCTGCACCAAACGCCCACCAGCGAGTGCAGCGTGGCGACCACTAGCCATGACCATATTCGATGCTGTAGCTCTCGAGACTGGAGCGCTCAGAGCCGCAAACAGAGAACGCGGTTAAGTACGGATGGAGACCACCGGAACGAGACGTTTAAGTGCGAAATGGAGTGGACCACCGAAAGTTTGGTATCAAGTTTAAATGTATCCATGTACCAGATACTTGGACCTAAATCAAGCAAAGATAGTACACCTTATCCAGCTATTTCGTCAAGAATAAACGCAAAACGGAAAGAACAAAGCATAAATCACTGCACCAGAAAACATTGCACAATTTCTTACGGCAAGAACAACTGGAATCCGTCATTACCTCCGAGATAGAATTGCTGTGAGAAATGATGAACCTAAAAGTTGATATAGGCAGCTGACATGGTAGGGAAGCACATATCAGGTGCCAACATGCACGTCTTCAAGATCCATGACTTTAGCGTGGAAGCGCAGAATGTGGCAGTAGAATGAACGACAGGACGCAGCAGTGGCGACTTCGGGCATGTACGTGAGAACAGCACGCTGCAAAAGTGATTGGCGATGATTCCTCGTCACTCCCGCGAGAACGCCCAAAACGACCATGTGATGCTCACGCAGGAAGCGCTCACGTTCGACTTGAATGTGCTGAATAAGTTCTCGATCTGGTTGAGCATTGGTGAGTAGGGAGCCAACCGAAGTCTGGCGAAGTAGTTCTCTGACATTGCAAGATTGCAGGGGTCCTCTTGCATACAGCGCCTGAACTACCGACTAACGGAGGGGGTACTCCGATCTACCATGAAGTTATTTGATCCCACCTTGTGTGTAACGGGACTACTTGAGTGGTACCCTAGAAGGGTACCGCCTCTAGAAGTAGATATACTTCTGGGAGTATTCTTTTTGTGAATACTCAGTCGTGGGTGGTGTGGACCACACCACTACCACGTAGATCGAGTGGCTGAGGCCAACCAATAGTATTTGATCTACTTTTATATGCATATACAGAACAAACTATAGTTAATTAGTAATTTGTATTACAGGCCAAATGACCTAATTAACTATAAATATAAATTATTCTAACACTTATTCTAAACTGGCTATTAAGTCCCCTAAGACCAGGACTTGTGAGCTGTTGTTCACTAGGAGTTTGTATACTCCTGATAGCACGCTCCCTTAAGCAAGGTGCTCGTGTGACCCCGTCACACTTGGTAGCACTTGTAGTCAATCCACGCCTACGCGGGTAGATTGACTACCTGAATCCTCTGTGGCTCCTACCAGGTAAGCCAAGATGGATAGAGGGGAGTTCCGTAATCTGTCCGACGCTCAGTTTGAGTCGGTCCGAAAGATGGTGGGCATCTTTGGAGGAGATGCCCTCCGAAGCTTGGCGGCTGCTACGGCGGCCGAGCAGGTTGAACGCATCGAAGCGTTCGGCACGTATGAGCGTGGGCTAATCGCTCACGTGCAGGGCTGCAGACCCCGTGGCTAAGCTATAGCCAGCCCAACCTAAGCCGTTGAGGCTTAAGGTTAATCCCTATGAAGGGAAGGAGAGAGAACCTCCTCTTCTGGGTCAAAGAAGTAGAGATCGCTATGGATGCGGCTCTCATCTCGACCGAGCGACTTCGTGTCGCTTTCACCCTGTCCAACCTGAGGCGTACATGCGCAAGGCGACAACGACGGGTTGCTTCACAACCTGGGCTCAGCTGTGTCAACAGCTTAGAGCCGCTTTCCTTCCGGCGAACTACGAGTATCGCCAGCGTTCGCGCTTCCTTGCCTGTAAACAAGGGAAGTGTGAGCTGCATGAGTACATCCAGGAGATGCGAGTACCCGCTGCTTCTCTGGTAGGGAACCCCTTACCTGAACACATCAAGGTGACAGTGTTCATGGATGGCCTGAAGGTGGGCCCATCCCGCACTCAGTTGTTCCGCGTGCATGCGAACGCAATGGAGGAGGTGATCCAGATCGCTCTCCAAGAGGAGTAAGCCACCGACAGACTCGTACTCCTACGTCAATGTGGCAAGGCCACAATGCGTCAACGGGTGCAGTGCAGGTAGCTCCAGCAACCGGAGCCAGCGCAGGGCCTGTACCCGTGGAACTGGGTACGGCCGTACAGAGGTCCATTCGCTGTTACGGATGTGGGAAGCTCGGGCACATGCAACGTGCCTGCCCTGCGGGAAGGCAAAGGAAGTTCCCTTCCAAACCTAGGGGCTCGAGGGGCCAGTGGCAGAAGCCACGACCCAAGAGCCAGGGGAACTGGGGTCACCAGTAGGGGCGGGGCGCCCTACTGGGGAAGATCTAAGTCCCCATGGTAGGAGTGCGGACGGCGAACGCCATGGAGGCTTAGCCCCTGAGAGCCTGGGTGCTCTCGAGACGAGGAAGAGCAGCGGCGGACTGCTCGTGGTACACGCGAGTGTACGGGTTTACCGAGATCCCTTCATAGTCCTAATCGATTCTGGGGCGTCGACGAACTTTGCTCGACGCCAGACGGTCGCACGGAATAGCGACAAGTTTGCCAACCCTTTGCGTGAAAGCGAAGGCAGGGGCCAGGTCTCGGTGAGACTGGCCGATGGTACGGCGGTTAACGTACCTGGGGTCCGTATGGACCTGGCTGTAAAGTTTGAGGACTTTGACAGCACGGAGTCGTTCCTTGTCCTAGACATGGACAAGTACGACTTGATCCTGGGCATGCCGTGGCTCGAAAAGCACGAGCCCTGGATCGATTGGCGCGGCAAAGCCATTGAGGCTAGCCGGCCCGCAGTCTCCGACAGAGCTTTGATGAGTAATGTTCCCACCTCTGTCCGGGACTGGGGCGCCAGAGATGGTCGCCAAGGTGCTTATGCGCCCGAAGAAGTATTGAAGGTCGCTGGCTCCAACGAATGTGTTGTGATGAGCCTCGCAACCGGTGGTGAGACCAAGACGCATTGTCAAGCGTGTGGGATTGCTACGACGGCAAGCCCGAACGCGGAGAGTCGTCGCGCCGTATGGGCTTCGACTATGGCAGTACCAGTCACCACTGACCAGGTGGGTAACATAGGTCCGCGACCAGTAGAGACCGCTGCGGAGAGCGCTAAGAGCGGCTCCAGTGTGGGTAATATAGATCCTCAGGCGGATAACATAGGTCCACGGCGGGTAACGTAGTTCCGCAAACAGCAGAGGCTGCTGAGGAGGACGCTGAGGGCGCCTCCGGCGTGGGTAACATAGTTCCACGTGAGGTCGAGGAGACTAATACGAGGGCGGAGGTGTCGTCGAGCTCCCGTGTGGATGACCATGTACCCCACTCGGAGTCTGAGATTCCACCGTCGAAGATTAGTATCATGTCTTCGACGGCGTTTCCGGTCGTCAAGTGAAGGCAGGTGCCGTCCAGCTGGAGGCACTGCCTGAGGTTTCAGGACTGCTGAACCTTGAGGAACTGTCCACGAAGGACTTTCTGGCCGAGTTGAAGGCCGGAGAGGTTGTGGAGATGGGTCTCCTGAATCCGTAGACCTCTCCTGAAGATTTGAACACTTCCTCCGTAATGGACGAGGATGTCCTGGTGGGGTTCACGAAGCAGCGTGCAACGCGCTTGGGTTCTGAGATCCTCAAGAACCCGGAGAATCCAATGTATCCTCTTGTGAAGGAATACTCGGATGTGGTGTCGAAGCACCCACCATCCCAACTCCCGCCGGATCGGGGAGTACGGCACGAGATTGATCTCGTGCCTGGCACAAAGTAATGTGTCATGAGGCAATGGCCCTTTCGAGCAGTGCGAGGTCATTAACGCCTTCTTCGCCGAGAAGGCGAAGTTGGGCATGGTGCGGGAATCGAAGTCCCCGCACTCGACGCCGACCTTCTGCGTTCGTAAACCGAGCGGGAAGTGGCGTCTGGTTCACGCTTACAATAAGCTGAACAATGCGACGGTACCGGCACAGACGCCGATCCCTCGCAAGGCCGTGTTGTTGAACAACATGTCGGGTTATACGCTGTACAGTGCCCTGGATCTGGTAGACGGATACTACCAGATCCTGATGCGGGAGAGTGACATTCCTCTCACCGCAGTGAGCACCCGAGCGGGATGCTCTGGGAGTGGCTAGTGATGCCACAGGGGCTATCGAATGCCCCAGCGACGTTCAATCGCTTGGTCACACAACTGTTTAGACCATTGCGTACGTTCGCACAGACGTACTTTGACGATATATTCGTCCATAGCCGTGCCGAGGATGGCCAGACGGCTATGGAGGTGCATCTGAGGCACCTCCGTCGAGGGTTTGAGGTCATGAGAGCTAACAAGCTCTATGCCAACATCGACAAGTGCGTCTTTGCGGCTGAGGAGATAAAAGTCCTCGGCTGCTTTGTCAGCAGGGTCGGCGTACGCGCCGATCCAGGGAAGTTCAAGGCCATAGCGGCTTGGTCGACTCCGAGGTCGCAGAAGGACCTCCGAAAGTGATTGGGCTTAGCCAACTATCTTCACAAGTACAGTGCATGATACGCTAAACTTGCTCGACCCTTGTCGGATCTCTTAAAGAAGGATGCCGACTGGGTCTGGGAGCGCCAGCACCAGGATGCTTTTAGCAGCATCAAGGCGAGCTTACAGCAAGCGCCAGCCCTGGCCTTGCCGGACGAGAACAAGTTATTCAGCGTCGTCTGTGACGCTTCTGACTATGCAATAGGCTGCGCGCTATTACAGAAGGACGATGAAGGACGCGAACGCGTCATCTCCTTCCAGGCCAGGCAGCTGAAGGCTGCCGAACGGAACTTTCCCGTTCATGACAAGGAGCGACTTGCAATGAAGTATGCTCTTGTCACGTTAGAGCTCATCTCTTGTGCTCAAGGCCTTTTGTGATCTACACTGATCACGCGTCCTTGCGGACTGCCACCAACTCGCCGCATTTATCGCAGCGGATGGCGAGGTGGCTGTCATTCTTCGCGGAATGTAACTTCCCGTCGAATACAAGTCAGGCAAGCTTAATGTGCTTGCCGATGCATTGTCGCGTCGACCTGACTATGTGCTAGCTCATGTCAGTCGGGTCACGACTGATCTGTACGATCGGATACGTTTAGTGTATCAAGGGGACGAGAACTACACACCTTTGGTGCAGTTCTTGTCCGATGGCAAGGACGCCAAAGTCGACAGGCTTACGCCTCGACAGCGGCCGCAGCTCCATCGCTATGACCTGGCCGATGGGTTACTCCACTACAGAGTAGACCCTAGAGATCCTCCTCGGGTTGTCGTTCCAAACGGCAAGGATCCGAAGTATGTCATACTTCTAGAGGCGCATGATGTGCCGATAAGTGGCCAATTGGCCGAGAGAAGACCTACCAAATGGTCTCTCAGACATTTTGGTGGCCCCGCATATACAAATGAGTGGCACACTATGTCAAGACATGTAACACATGTCAGCGGGTGAAGCCTTCGGGTCACGCTTCGGCTCCACTACAGAGCCTACCTGTGCCAGCAGATTGCTGTAAGTCGAAGTGTCTCGACTTCGTCTTCAGCCTGCCGGCCGATGACAAGGGCAATACCGGCATTTTGGTGTTTGTCTGCCGTTTGAGCAAGATGTACCATCTTGCTCCGGTACGTGACAAATTCACCAGGAAACAGGCTGCACAGCTGTTCCTAGATAGCGTGTTCCGCTATCATGGTCTGCCAGAGACCATAGTCTCTGATCGAGACCCGCGCTTCACAGGGGCGTTCTGGGACACCCTGTTCCAGCTACCGGGCACTACGTTTACGATGTCAACTGCGGACCATCCACAGACGGATGGTCAGACGGAGTGCGTCAATAGCGTGCTCGAAGATACTCTGCGCAGTATCTGTGCGGAAGCACCTCGGTCCTGGTCGGACCAGCTTCCTATGGTTGAGTTTGCGCTCAGCAATGCGTACACGCATCAACGGGTTTACCCCGTTATACTTGAATGAGCTACGACACCCCCAGGTGCCGCTAACCTTGCGGGGAGACACCGATGCCTCCACCGTTAGTGGGGGAGAGGCTCGGAAGCCTTTTCCTCCCAGGTCTCGGAGATCGAGCCAGAGTTTTTACAAAGACAGTGGTCATCATTTATAGACAACAGGCTTACGCTAACCAGCCGGGTTAGAGACGCTATGGTGTCAGCCCAAGATAAACAGAAAGAGTACTCTGATAAGAAAGGAAGAGGAAATTTAACTGTTTTTAAACAAGGTGAATTAGTACTGTTAGATGCTAAGAATTTACCTATGAACTTGGTTAGGTCCGTAGGGAGCAACAAGATGACGCATCGCTTCATCGAACCCTTTGCAGTCCTGGACAGACATTGCGCGGTGTACACCATTGACCTCCCGAAGTCAATGGCAACGCACACGACGTTCTACGTGGGGCGTCTTAAGCGGTATCACGATCCGCTGGGTCCTCCTTCTCAGACGGAGGGAGGCCAAGGTGAGAACTCACCTCCTCGAAACGAGGCTGAGTCCTCTGGACAACCGGAGTTACCGGTGTCAAAGCCTGTGAATGATACACAAGCTGGTACCCACGCGATTCATATGATGGATATGAAGGTACCGCATGGGAAGAGCTTGGGTAAGAGACGCACCAATAAGCCGAGTGGTATGCACCTCTGCGGCTCGTAAGAGGGCATCCGACCGTGCATTTCATGGCTTAGAGAGTCTAAGCCTAGACGAAGTCCTTCAGGGCGGAAGCCGGAACACGGCGGTCGACACGCCCGTGAAAACCTCGACTCTCACGAACCAGAGTATCCACATCTTGACGAAGGGCCTCTAGGGCTCCTGGCTTGCCTGCCTGAGCGCCAGCCTGACCACTAAATCCCAACCCAAGGGCAATCTCGATCGCGTACACGCAACCTCGGAACTGACGGGCCTCGTCGCTCAATAGGGACCACACAGAGTCCCGACCCGAAGTTGAGGGTCCAGAAGGAAGAGGATGAGAAGGGGCCTCATACTCAAAGGCGTGTGAGGGCTCCTCCCGCCCTCCTCGATCGCGACGGAGGGTTCCACTTCCACGTGGAGCGAATAGTCCGAGCGTGGCGGCACTCTCTCGGGATGCCGACTCCCGCACTATGCCCAACTTCGCCTTTCGGCGAAGAAGGCGTCAATGACCTCGCACTGCTCGAAAGGGCCTTTGCCTCATGACACATTACTTTGCGCCAGGCACGAGGTTAATCTTGTGCCGTACTCCCCCAATCCTGTGGGAGTTGGGATGGGGGTGTTGTGACACCACAACCGAGTACTCTTTCACAAGAGGATACATTGGATCCTCCTGGTTCTTGAGGATCTCAGAACCCAAGCGCGTTGCACGCTGCTTCGTGAACCCCACCAGGACATCCTCGTCCATTACGGAGGAAGTGTTCAAATCTTCAGGAGAGGTCTACGGATTCAGGAGACCCATCTCCACAACCTCTCCGGCCTTCAACTCGGCCAGAAAGTCCTTCGTGGACAGTTCCTCAAGGTTCAGCAGTCCTGAAACCTCAGGCAGTGCCTCCAGCTGGACGGCACCTGCCTTCACTTGACGACCGGAAACGCCGTCGAAGACATGATACTAATCTTCGACGGTGGAATCTCAGACTCCGAGTGGGGGTACATGGTCATCCACACGGGAGCTCGACGACACCTCCGCCCTCGTATTAGTCTCCTCGACCTCACGTGGAACTATGTTACCACGCCGGAGGCGCCCTCAGCGTCCTCCTCAGCAGCCTCTGCTGTTTGCGGAACTACGTTACCCGCCGTGGACCTATGTTATCCGCCTGAGGATCTATATTACCCACACTGGAGCCGCTCTTAGCGCTCTCCGCAGCGGTCTCTACTGGTCGCGGACCTATGTTACCCACCTGGTCAGTGGTGACTGGTACTGCCATAGTCGAAGCCCATACGGCGCGACGACTCTCCGCGTTCGGGCTTGCCGTCGTAGCAATCCCACACGCTTGACAATGCGTCTTGGTCTCACCACCGGTTGCGAGGCTCACAACACATTCGTTGGAGCCAGCGACCTTCAATACTTCTTCGGGCGCATAAGCACCTTGGCGACCATCTCTGGCGCCCCAGTCCCGGACAGAGGTGGGAACATTACTCATCAAAGCTCTGTCGGAGACTGCGGGCCGGCTAGCCTCAATGGCTTTGCCGCGCCAATCGATCCAGGGCTCGTGCTTTTCGAGCCACGGCATGCCCAGGATCAAGTCGTACTTGTCCATGTCTAGGACAAGGAACGACTCCGTGCTGTCAAAGTCCTCAAACTTTACAGCCAGGTCCATACGGACCCCAGGTACGTTAACCGCCGTACCATCGGCCAGTCTCACCGAGACCTGGCCCCTGCCTTCGCTTTCACGCAAAGGGTTGGCAAACTTGTCGCTATTCCGTGCGACCGTCTGGCGTCGAGCAAAGTTCGTCGACGCCCCAGAATCGATAAGGACTATGAAGGGATCTCGGTAAACCCGTACACTCGCGTGTACCACGAGCAGTCCGCCGCTGCTCTTCCTCGTCTCGAGAGCACCCAGGCTCTCAGGGGCTAAGCCTCCATGGCGTTCGCCGTCCGCACTCCTACCATGGGGACTTAGATCTTCCCCAGTAGGGCGCCCCGCCCCTACTGGTGACCCCAGTTCCCCTGTCGCTTGGGTCGTGGCTTCTGCCACTGGCCCCTCGAGCCCCTAGGTTTGGAAGGGAACTTCCTTTGCCTTCCCGCAGGGCAGGCACGTTGCATGTGCCCGAGCTTCCCACATCCGTAACAGCGAATGGACCTCTGTACGGCCGTACCCAGTTCCACGGGTACAGGCCCTGCGCTGGCTCCGGTTGCTGGAGCTACCTGCACTGCACCCGTTGACGCATTGTGGCCTTGCCACATTGACGTAGGAGTACGAGTCTGTCGGTGGCTTACTCCTCTTGGAGAGCGATCTGGATCACCTCCTCCATTGCGTTCGCATGCACGCGGAACAACTGAGTGCGGGATGGGCCCACCTTCAGGCCATCCATGAACACTGTCACCTTGATGTGTTCAGGTAAGGGGTTCCCTACCAGAGAAGCAGCGGGTACTCGCATCTCCTGGATGTACTCATGCAGCTCACGCTTCCCTTGTTTACAGGCAAGGAAGCGCGAACGCTGGCGATACTCGTAGTTCGCCGGAAGGAAAGCGGCTCTAAGCTGTTGACACAGCTGAGCCCAGGTTGTGAAGCAACCCGTCGTTGTCGCCTTGCGCATGTACGCCTCAGGTTGGACAGGGTGAAAGCGACACGAAGTCGCTCGGTCGAGATGAGAGCCGCATCCATAGCGATCTCTACTTCTTTGACCCAGAAGAGGAGGTTCTCTCTCCTTCCCTTCATAGGGATTAACCTTAAGCCTCAACGGCTTAGGTTGGGCTGGCTATAGCTTAGCCACGGGGCCTGCAGCCCCTGCATATGAGCAATGAGTACGTGTCGAACGCCTCAATGCGTTCGACCTGCTCGGCTGGCGTTGCAGCTGTCGTGTAGGACACGATAGAATTCTCTCGGGTGAGTTCCCACCAACAACACACGCTTCCCCGTGAAGGTCAGCGATTGTTGGATCAAACCTGAAGACCAGGAACGATCCCTTACACCGGGGGTCGGCTGTATGCGCTTCTGTCTAGCGAGGTTGATTTAGGTCACCCTTACCTACACCACTAGCCACGAGCTTAGACTAGGGTGTTATATTACGCTTTCGCGCGTAACCTTGCAGTCTCTCAGAGGAAAGGGTACCGGCGTGTTAGGCCTTATACAGGGGTGTCGAGGTATAACCTCGACGGGGAGCAAAATATACACTAGGACCTTAATAGACCTAAGTATACACGTAACGACGCTTCACTGTCGCCTCCGATCTCTCAGCCACACCAACTCTTGGCCTGACCAGGATAAACTCTAGGTTCAATGTACCTTGGATCTATAAACAGGCATCCCACACAACCGAGCGTGTCCTGGCACTTAAATAAGCTAGCTACACTTACCTAAGTCGGACTTGACTCTTGTTAGCTGGGAGAAGACTGCGTTTTTAAACTGCTTAATGTGATGCTCAGAGACCTCTGTATGTCATCCAATGTTTTGCCCTATGTCTATATACAAATGTCAAGTGTAAACAAATCTCTGTGATGGTCGAGGCTCCAGGATGTCACTACTGCTTCTCTGTCACTTCACCGCGGGATGTATAATCATCCAATGGGGTGAACCCTCGCTTTTCACCGAAAGGTTCTGTGGCGGTTGCCCTAGCGACAGGGTAGCTACCCCACAGTTAGAACCCAACACTACAACTACCCCCGCCCCCAACGCGAACCCACGCAACTGGTGACCGTCGCGGCGCTTCATTCTTCAATTTGCCCATCATCCGCCATGGTCTCTACGTCGTGCGCTCTGGTACGGGCCACCACCACAGTGCAGGCTCTCGGGCCTCCAGAACAGGTATGTTCGGTCCTTGTTGTGACCTCTGCGTTCATCCGAGACCTCAGTTCTCATCTTTGACTCACCTCTTGCATTCTTTGGCACCTACTGATGCGCCCTCAGTAGGACAGCACTTCGCTGCAGAGGTCTCAGGAGCCGCTAACCTGGTGGGGGAGACCCTTCGGTCACCAACCCCCGCGCCGGCAGAGGATTGGACAACTCGCGGTGCGTCAGCTGGGAGTTCTGCGGATGTATCTGAAGGAAGAGGTCCTGCCGGTAGTCCTACCGAGCAGGCGTCTCCAGCCTTCACCGACCCTTAGCTCTTGCTACTCGCCAAGATTGTCGTCGGCATCGCGCCTGACCCTCCCTGCCGCGTCAACGTCACCTTAGATCGTCGCCTGCAAAGCGCGTCGAACCTCGATGAGGTCTTGGCTGCTGCCGTAGTTTCCGTCCCAGACTCCTCTCCGTGTGTCCGAGGAGATGGTCTTGCTACGTGACAAAGTTGCTCTGTGCCAAGCACAGGTCAAGGGCGAGGACAAGCTCGCGGTCGAATTCTAGTTGCGGTCGACGGCTGAAAAGTTCTGCAATCAAGCTTCGCGCGACTTCAATGCTGCCGCCAACACCCTACACTTGATTCGGCTGGAGAATGTCGCTCTTTCCAGGCAGCTCGCACGTAGCGACTCACGCCGAGTTCGTGGCTCAGCTCGGTCTTCGCGCGAAAGAGGCTGATGCTGCTCCAGCGGTCCGGACGATCCAGAAAGACCGAGAGCGGTTCAAGGCTGGTCTCGTAGCGTACTCGGCGCAGATGGTCTAAAATCAAGATTATGGAGCTCTCCGAACCTCTGCCGAATGATGCGATCTCTCCGGCCTCTGCTGGTGGTCTTGGCGACCTGATGGATTGGGAGAAACCCACTCACCCATGGCAAGAGCTTCGTCGAAGGTTGCCACGGTCTACATGTCTTTTTGATGCGAGTGGCTTCCCTTCTGGATCCAAGATTTCGATCTGGGATTCAGGGCTCGGTCGTCGTACCGTCAAAATGTGGCGCCAGTTCCAGGGTGCCTCGACCGACAAGACCGAGAAGGCTGACTTGGGTCTTACACTGTGGGAGCACCGCCACTGGATTCAAGTCTCGGCCGTGGAGAGCTTCCTCCGGCGTCTTGAGCGCCAGCATGGCCGTCACGATCCTCTCGTAACTTCTCTCGTTGCTAAGTGGAAGAGCTACAACAAGGCTTGAAATCTTCGCGCAGACCGCATTGGTCTACCGGGTTTGGAGGTGGAGCATCGATCGCGACAGCAAGCTAGAGAAACCCGGTCGTGATTTTGTTGGAGCCTACTTACCTCCACTACCCTTTGAGGTGCTGGACTGGGCTCAGACAACGGACGACTGGGTTCGAGAGCTCCGGTACCTGGACGCTTGGCAACCATGGCGCAATTGTTGGGTGCATGATTCAGCCAAGCAACACGACGTTTGCGCCGTGCAACCCAAATGTGCCACTGGTCGTTCCTCGACATTGGTCTCGAGCAAGCGTGGCATCTTCGATTGTAGCCGATCCTATTCATGATCCTGCCGCCATTTGCGCGCCATGGATCACTGATTCCCCCGACGAGGGATCGTCTGAACACGCGGATCTGGACGAAGGTGCTGGAGCGACTGGCTCTCAAGGTCACAACGCCTCATAGCGCGGGATCGTCTCCCGCTGATATCTTGAGTGCTGATTTGGACGTTCTCGTGGACTTGGCTACCTCCACCACCGATATATGATCTCGGTCGGTGAACTTTCCGTTTCGTTGTCCAGGTTACTTTAGCGGTCTCAAAAGTGATGTAGCGTAAGGTTTGTAGTCTGTTTTCTCTTTCGTGCTTCGTCGTAATCTCCAATTCGCAAGTATGTTTACTTCTCATGCAAATATGCAATGTTCGGTACAGTAATATCCATCGTTCGTCTCTGTGGGCTGTATCGGTCCCACAGAGGTTCTTTATTTCAGTGCAGTAACGTCTTTTCGTCTGTCACTGCAAGCTGAACTGAACCTGCAGGCAGGTCAATCTTCAGTGGCGTTTAATTTAGTCCTCGTCAGCGACTTGGGCATTTCGAAACGTCGGTCGCTGCGCTTCTCTTTCAAGTACTTATAGAGTAGACCTCCACACGACAAATTGGACGCAGGTTCCCAGGTTGGTTCATAATATCTAACCACTTTACTTTGAACTCTCGGACAGCTCGTTCGGTTCTTATGGATAACGGGACTCGGTCGTAAAGGATAGCCTCAACCTCGTACTCGCCAGCAAGTTGATCAGGCTCCCAGCTGTCCTCAAGAAGCAACTCCTCGCTGAAATCTAGTCTTGTTTCCTTTGTCACTTCAGGTCTCAACAGACGCTTCAGTCAGTCCCCGAATTCGCTCACAGCCTTGAGTCGCGATGCTTGCACCCCAGGGTAGAATCTGTACCCGCTTCAGCCGGGTAGTTTCAACTCATACGCGAACTGCTCGACCTTTCTCTTCACCGGAATGGCCATGCCACCGGGGTGCTAGTTTCTTCATCAGTCCTGGTTCCACGCGTTCCATGTACAACCATACGCAGTTGCTAGGCACGAACAACGGCTTCAGAGCCGTAGTCGAGGTGTCATCCACTGCCCCTGAGACAGAGTGTACCTCATCCGAGGCTCAGTTTGACCAGTGCTCGTATAGCCGTTTGTTCGCTTCCTCTAAGTGCTGCGTTGTGCTTTCGGCTCTCCGAGACTTCCCGGTGGCCTGATATTCCTTGGACTTTTCGAGTGCGATCTCCTGCTGACGGTTGACTACTCGGCGCTATGCCAGTGCGTCAGCTTGCTTACCAGTCCCTCGTTTGAGCGACGAGGTTAACGCTCGGAGTGCTGATTGTGCGTCCCAATCATGGACGAGGTAGAACGGGGTGTCTTTCCTCGTCGCATCCATCCAGTTGTTGGTAGCAAAGTTTAATTTCTCAGCGATCTCATCCCAGTCTTGTTGGAGCGGATCTTCCCCGTACACCCACACCAACTGCATGACGGTCTTGTGATGTAGCAAACATTAAGTTTGGCCCTTGGCTGAGTCTAAGGAACCGTGGCCTACGGTGCAAGATTGCGACGCACCAGAGCTCGGCTTTAAAAGCAGCTTAGGAGCGGTGTCTACGGTACGGACTCGGCTGAAGACCTCTTAAGGGAAAAAGCTGAGTCCAAGGACTCGGCTATAGTACCTTCAGAGTTACGGAAGAAGATGCGACCAAGAGCAGCAGAGACTAACGACCATCAGGAGAGCCGGGAACAGTCGCTTCGACTGGGCTGAAAGGTCGGCAAGATCTATAACGACTCTATTTCACTAGATATTTGTTATAGGAACCAATTAGGAATCAGAAAAAGGGCTTAAGCCCTAGTATTAGACAGAGCAGAATTTTCTAGGTCCAGAACACGGTAAACTCTCCGGTAAGTCCCTGCACGGGCCGGATTATGTCTGCCGTCAGAACTCGAGAGGCATAGTTGTAGAGTTCTGACTGGTAGCGCCAAGAGATTAGTTGGCCGGGGGAAGGGCGTGTCTCGCCAAGCGCGAAGAACAAACCCCGCCGAGCTCGGCGGGTCGGTATACCGTACAGCCCCGGGTACCGTTACTCTTTCAGCCGAGTAGCCTTTGCCTCGGCGACCGTAAAAGCGCTAACGCGCCGTCGTCCATCCTTTGGTGGAGGGAACGGGATAACAATCAATGGGCTGGCTTGGTTAGTTGGTACTCGGCGGAAGCGATACACCAGCTGTCCCGGAAGGGCCGAACGCTAGGGGACAACCCAGCGCAGGCCAAAAACGCCGACCTAAACTCGGCGATTGTTGTGGTTGGTTATATTAACCCACACTGACGGATTGGTGCGTTCTGCAACACCACAACTGGTGCCGGCGACCCGGGAACAGGGGTGCGCTTGTTTTTCGCAGGTACCAAGGTAACCACAGTTTCGAGCAAACAGGAAGAAGAGAGAGAAGAAGAAGAGAGGATGACTAAGGAACGAGCACGCTACGTGAAGATAGCCCGCGGACGGCCAAGGGCTCTCCCCACGCGGGGATAAGCGCGGCGAGTTCTGCCGACTCGGCGAACTCGGCTATTGCGATGACGATGGACGCGACGGCGGACGGATCTCGCAGTGTCCAGTTCGAGGAGGAGGACGCCCAAGGTCATGCAAGTGATGAGAGAAGGATGATATGAAGATTATGAAGAAAAAGCCGAGCTCGGCTACGTGAAGACGACAGCCGAGCTACTCGGCGAAGTTGGGGAATTATCGCTCCAAGTGGGCCGGATGGGAGTTCCGCGTCCGGTGGAGCGAAACCTGGCTGCTGAGTCGGTGAAGATGCGGACGACGAAGATCAAAGGTGTCGCTCAAGGGGAAGTCCGCCCCTTGTCCGAGAGCGACACGAAATGCGGATACGCGAGTGCAACAAGGTGCTAGCGCAACTCGGCGGAGAGATGATGAGAGATAGTGAATGGATGAAATTCGCCCCAGTCCCGTTGGCGCAGGCGAGATGGCCATCATTGGGACCATTGCTGGCTGGGCCAATGGAGTGGTCCGACACCGCGGAAGTAGCCGAGACGACAATATTGCTGTTAAAAGCGATGGGCTTCCGAGTTACTAGAGTCGGCCGAGTCCGTGGATTCTAAGTGATTGGAATCTTGACCTGGCTAGCGTGGAGC
>VOQZ01002258.1:0-15562 GCA_008079305.1 Phytophthora palmivora
CACTACCACGTAGATCGAGTGGCTGAGGCCAACCAATAGTATTTGATCTACTTTATATGCATATACAGAACAAACTATAGTTAATTAGTAATTTGTATTACAGGCCAAATGACCTAATTAACTATAAATATAAATTATTCTAACACTTATTCTAAACTGGCTATTAAGTCCCCTAAGACCAGGACTTGTGAGCTGTTGTTCACTAGGAGTTTGTATACTCCTGATAGCACGCTCCCTTAAGCAAGGTGCTCGTGTGACCCCGTCACACTTGGTAGCACTTGTAGTCAATCCACGCCTACGCGGGTAGATTGACTACCTGAATCCTCTGTGGCTCCTACCAGGTAAGCCAAGATGGATAGAGGGGAGTTCCGTAATCTGTCCGACGCTCAGTTTGAGTCGGTCCGAAAGATGGTGGGCATCTTTGGAGGAGATGCCCTCCGAAGCTTGGCGGCTGCTACGGCGGCCGAGCAGGTTGAACGCATCGAAGCGTTCGGCACGTATGAGCGTGGGCTAATCGCTCACGTGCAGGGGCTGCAGACCCCGTGGCTAAGCTATAGCCAGCCCAACCTAAGCCGTTGAGGCTTAAGGTTAATCCCTATGAAGGGAAGGAGAGAGAACCTCCTCTTCTGGGTCAAAGAAGTAGAGATCGCTATGGATGCGGCTCTCATCTCGACCGAGCGACTTCGTGTCGCTTTCACCCTGTCCAACCTGAGGCGTACATGCGCAAGGCGACAACGACGGGTTGCTTCACAACCTGGGCTCAGCTGTGTCAACAGCTTAGAGCCGCTTTCCTTCCGGCGAACTACGAGTATCGCCAGCGTTCGCGCTTCCTTGCCTGTAAACAAGGGAAGTGTGAGCTGCATGAGTACATCCAGGAGATGCGAGTACCCGCTGCTTCTCTGGTAGGGAACCCCTTACCTGAACACATCAAGGTGACAGTGTTCATGGATGGCCTGAAGGTGGGCCCATCCCGCACTCAGTTGTTCCGCGTGCATGCGAACGCAATGGAGGAGGTGATCCAGATCGCTCTCCAAGAGGAGTAAGCCACCGACAGACTCGTACTCCTACGTCAATGTGGCAAGGCCACAATGCGTCAACGGGTGCAGTGCAGGTAGCTCCAGCAACCGGAGCCAGCGCAGGGCCTGTACCCGTGGAACTGGGTACGGCCGTACAGAGGTCCATTCGCTGTTACGGATGTGGGAAGCTCGGGCACATGCAACGTGCCTGCCCTGCGGGAAGGCAAAGGAAGTTCCCTTCCAAACCTAGGGGCTCGAGGGGCCAGTGGCAGAAGCCACGACCCAAGAGCCAGGGGAACTGGGGTCACCAGTAGGGGCGGGGCGCCCTACTGGGGAAGATCTAAGTCCCCATGGTAGGAGTGCGGACGGCGAACGCCATGGAGGCTTAGCCCCTGAGAGCCTGGGTGCTCTCGAGACGAGGAAGAGCAGCGGCGGACTGCTCGTGGTACACGCGAGTGTACGGGTTTACCGAGATCCCTTCATAGTCCTAATCGATTCTGGGGCGTCGACGAACTTTGCTCGACGCCAGACGGTCGCACGGAATAGCGACAAGTTTGCCAACCCTTTGCGTGAAAGCGAAGGCAGGGGCCAGGTCTCGGTGAGACTGGCCGATGGTACGGCGGTTAACGTACCTGGGGTCCGTATGGACCTGGCTGTAAAGTTTGAGGACTTTGACAGCACGGAGTCGTTCCTTGTCCTAGACATGGACAAGTACGACTTGATCCTGGGCATGCCGTGGCTCGAAAAGCACGAGCCCTGGATCGATTGGCGCGGCAAAGCCATTGAGGCTAGCCGGCCCGCAGTCTCCGACAGAGCTTTGATGAGTAATGTTCCCACCTCTGTCCGGGACTGGGGCGCCAGAGAT
This sequence comes from Phytophthora palmivora, assembly GCA_008079305.1. Taxonomy (NCBI): domain Eukaryota; phylum Oomycota; class Peronosporomycetes; order Peronosporales; family Peronosporaceae; genus Phytophthora; species Phytophthora palmivora. The sequence continues at coordinate 1,882 of VOQZ01002258.1, forward strand.
GGTCGCCAAGGTGCTTATGCGCCCGAAGAAGTATTGAAGGTCGCTGGCTCCAACGAATGTGTTGTGATGAGCCTCGCAACCGGTGGTGAGACCAAGACGCATTGTCAAGCGTGTGGGATTGCTACGACGGCAAGCCCGAACGCGGAGAGTCGTCGCGCCGTATGGGCTTCGACTATGGCAGTACCAGTCACCACTGACCAGGTGGGTAACATAGGTCCGCGACCAGTAGAGACCGCTGCGGAGAGCGCTAAGAGCGGCTCCAGTGTGGGTAATATAGATCCTCAGGCGGATAACATAGGTCCACGGCGGGTAACGTAGTTCCGCAAACAGCAGAGGCTGCTGAGGAGGACGCTGAGGGCGCCTCCGGCGTGGGTAACATAGTTCCACGTGAGGTCGAGGAGACTAATACGAGGGCGGAGGTGTCGTCGAGCTCCCGTGTGGATGACCATGTACCCCACTCGGAGTCTGAGATTCCACCGTCGAAGATTAGTATCATGTCTTCGACGGCGTTTCCGGTCGTCAAGTGAAGGCAGGTGCCGTCCAGCTGGAGGCACTGCCTGAGGTTTCAGGACTGCTGAACCTTGAGGAACTGTCCACGAAGGACTTTCTGGCCGAGTTGAAGGCCGGAGAGGTTGTGGAGATGGGTCTCCTGAATCCGTAGACCTCTCCTGAAGATTTGAACACTTCCTCCGTAATGGACGAGGATGTCCTGGTGGGGTTCACGAAGCAGCGTGCAACGCGCTTGGGTTCTGAGATCCTCAAGAACCCGGAGAATCCAATGTATCCTCTTGTGAAGGAATACTCGGATGTGGTGTCGAAGCACCCACCATCCCAACTCCCGCCGGATCGGGGAGTACGGCACGAGATTGATCTCGTGCCTGGCACAAAGTAATGTGTCATGAGGCAATGGCCCTTTCGAGCAGTGCGAGGTCATTAACGCCTTCTTCGCCGAGAAGGCGAAGTTGGGCATGGTGCGGGAATCGAAGTCCCCGCACTCGACGCCGACCTTCTGCGTTCGTAAACCGAGCGGGAAGTGGCGTCTGGTTCACGCTTACAATAAGCTGAACAATGCGACGGTACCGGCACAGACGCCGATCCCTCGCAAGGCCGTGTTGTTGAACAACATGTCGGGTTATACGCTGTACAGTGCCCTGGATCTGGTAGACGGATACTACCAGATCCTGATGCGGGAGAGTGACATTCCTCTCACCGCAGTGAGCACCCCGAGCGGGATGCTCTGGGAGTGGCTAGTGATGCCACAGGGGCTATCGAATGCCCCAGCGACGTTCAATCGCTTGGTCACACAACTGTTTAGACCATTGCGTACGTTCGCACAGACGTACTTTGACGATATATTCGTCCATAGCCGTGCCGAGGATGGCCAGACGGCTATGGAGGTGCATCTGAGGCACCTCCGTCGAGGGTTTGAGGTCATGAGAGCTAACAAGCTCTATGCCAACATCGACAAGTGCGTCTTTGCGGCTGAGGAGATAAAAGTCCTCGGCTGCTTTGTCAGCAGGGTCGGCGTACGCGCCGATCCAGGGAAGTTCAAGGCCATAGCGGCTTGGTCGACTCCGAGGTCGCAGAAGGACCTCCGAAAGTGATTGGGCTTAGCCAACTATCTTCACAAGTACAGTGCATGATACGCTAAACTTGCTCGACCCTTGTCGGATCTCTTAAAGAAGGATGCCGACTGGGTCTGGGAGCGCCAGCACCAGGATGCTTTTAGCAGCATCAAGGCGAGCTTACAGCAAGCGCCAGCCCTGGCCTTGCCGGACGAGAACAAGTTATTCAGCGTCGTCTGTGACGCTTCTGACTATGCAATAGGCTGCGCGCTATTACAGAAGGACGATGAAGGACGCGAACGCGTCATCTCCTTCCAGGCCAGGCAGCTGAAGGCTGCCGAACGGAACTTTCCCGTTCATGACAAGGAGCGACTTGCAATGAAGTATGCTCTTGTCACGTTAGAGCTCATCTCTTGTGCTCAAGGCCTTTTGTGATCTACACTGATCACGCGTCCTTGCGGACTGCCACCAACTCGCCGCATTTATCGCAGCGGATGGCGAGGTGGCTGTCATTCTTCGCGGAATGTAACTTCCCGTCGAATACAAGTCAGGCAAGCTTAATGTGCTTGCCGATGCATTGTCGCGTCGACCTGACTATGTGCTAGCTCATGTCAGTCGGGTCACGACTGATCTGTACGATCGGATACGTTTAGTGTATCAAGGGGACGAGAACTACACACCTTTGGTGCAGTTCTTGTCCGATGGCAAGGACGCCAAAGTCGACAGGCTTACGCCTCGACAGCGGCCGCAGCTCCATCGCTATGACCTGGCCGATGGGTTACTCCACTACAGAGTAGACCCTAGAGATCCTCCTCGGGTTGTCGTTCCAAACGGCAAGGATCCGAAGTATGTCATACTTCTAGAGGCGCATGATGTGCCGATAAGTGGCCAATTGGCCGAGAGAAGACCTACCAAATGGTCTCTCAGACATTTTGGTGGCCCCGCATATACAAATGAGTGGCACACTATGTCAAGACATGTAACACATGTCAGCGGGTGAAGCCTTCGGGTCACGCTTCGGCTCCACTACAGAGCCTACCTGTGCCAGCAGATTGCTGTAAGTCGAAGTGTCTCGACTTCGTCTTCAGCCTGCCGGCCGATGACAAGGGCAATACCGGCATTTTGGTGTTTGTCTGCCGTTTGAGCAAGATGTACCATCTTGCTCCGGTACGTGACAAATTCACCAGGAAACAGGCTGCACAGCTGTTCCTAGATAGCGTGTTCCGCTATCATGGTCTGCCAGAGACCATAGTCTCTGATCGAGACCCGCGCTTCACAGGGGCGTTCTGGGACACCCTGTTCCAGCTACCGGGCACTACGTTTACGATGTCAACTGCGGACCATCCACAGACGGATGGTCAGACGGAGTGCGTCAATAGCGTGCTCGAAGATACTCTGCGCAGTATCTGTGCGGAAGCACCTCGGTCCTGGTCGGACCAGCTTCCTATGGTTGAGTTTGCGCTCAGCAATGCGGTACACGCATCAACGGGGTTTACCCCGTTATACTTGAATGAGCTACGACACCCCCAGGTGCCGCTAACCTTGCGGGGAGACACCGATGCCTCCACCGTTAGTGGGGGAGAGGCTCGGAAGCCTTTTCCTCCCAGGTCTCGGAGATCGAGCCAGAGTTTTTACAAAGACAGTGGTCATCATTTATAGACAACAGGCTTACGCTAACCAGCCGGGTTAGAGACGCTATGGTGTCAGCCCAAGATAAACAGAAAGAGTACTCTGATAAGAAAGGAAGAGGAAATTTAACTGTTTTTAAACAAGGTGAATTAGTACTGTTAGATGCTAAGAATTTACCTATGAACTTGGTTAGGTCCGTAGGGAGCAACAAGATGACGCATCGCTTCATCGAACCCTTTGCAGTCCTGGACAGACATTGCGCGGTGTACACCATTGACCTCCCGAAGTCAATGGCAACGCACACGACGTTCTACGTGGGGCGTCTTAAGCGGTATCACGATCCGCTGGGTCCTCCTTCTCAGACGGAGGGAGGCCAAGGTGAGAACTCACCTCCTCGAAACGAGGCTGAGTCCTCTGGACAACCGGAGTTACCGGTGTCAAAGCCTGTGAATGATACACAAGCTGGTACCCACGCGATTCATATGATGGATATGAAGGTACCGCATGGGAAGAGCTTGGGTAAGAGACGCACCAATAAGCCGAGTGGTATGCATACCTCTGCGGCTCGTAAGAGGGCATCCGACCGTGCATTTCATGGCTTAGAGAGTCTAAGCCTAGACGAAGTCCTTCAGGGCGGAAGCCGGAACACGGCGGTCGACACGCCCGTGAAAACCTCGACTCTCACGAACCAGAGTATCCACATCTTGACGAAGGGCCTCTAGGGCTCCTGGCTTGCCTGCCTGAGCGCCAGCCTGACCACTAAATCCCAACCCAAGGGCAATCTCGATCGCGTACACGCAACCTCGGAACTGACGGGCCTCGTCGCTCAATAGGGACCACACAGAGTCCCGACCCGAAGTTGAGGGTCCAGAAGGAAGAGGATGAGAAGGGGCCTCATACTCAAAGGCGTGTGAGGGCTCCTCCCGCCCTCCTCGATCGCGACGGAGGGTTCCACTTCCACGTGGAGCGAATAGTCCGAGCGTGGCGGCACTCTCGGGGATGCCGACTCCCGCACTATGCCCAACTTCGCCTTCTCGGCGAAGAAGGCGTCAATGACCTCGCACTGCTCGAAAGGGCCTTTGCCTCATGACACATTACTTTGCGCCAGGCACGAGGTTAATCTTGTGCCGTACTCCCCCAATCCTGTGGGAGTTGGGATGGTGGGTGTTGTGACACCACAACCGAGTACTCTTTCACAAGAGGATACATTGGATCCTCCTGGTTCTTGAGGATCTCAGAACCCAAGCGCGTTGCACGCTGCTTCGTGAACCCCACCAGGACATCCTCGTCCATTACGGAGGAAGTGTTCAAATCTTCAGGAGAGGTCTACGGATTCAGGAGACCCATCTCCACAACCTCTCCGGCCTTCAACTCGGCCAGAAAGTCCTTCGTGGACAGTTCCTCAAGGTTCAGCAGTCCTGAAACCTCAGGCAGTGCCTCCAGCTGGACGGCACCTGCCTTCACTTGACGACCGGAAACGCCGTCGAAGACATGATACTAATCTTCGACGGTGGAATCTCAGACTCCGAGTGGGGTACATGGTCATCCACACGGGAGCTCGACGACACCTCCGCCCTCGTATTAGTCTCCTCGACCTCACGTGGAACTATGTTACCCACGCCGGAGGCGCCCTCAGCGTCCTCCTCAGCAGCCTCTGCTGTTTGCGGAACTACGTTACCCGCCGTGGACCTATGTTATCCGCCTGAGGATCTATATTACCCACACTGGAGCCGCTCTTAGCGCTCTCCGCAGCGGTCTCTACTGGTCGCGGACCTATGTTACCCACCTGGTCAGTGGTGACTGGTACTGCCATAGTCGAAGCCCATACGGCGCGACGACTCTCCGCGTTCGGGCTTGCCGTCGTAGCAATCCCACACGCTTGACAATGCGTCTTGGTCTCACCACCGGTTGCGAGGCTCATCACAACACATTCGTTGGAGCCAGCGACCTTCAATACTTCTTCGGGCGCATAAGCACCTTGGCGACCATCTCTGGCGCCCCAGTCCCGGACAGAGGTGGGAACATTACTCATCAAAGCTCTGTCGGAGACTGCGGGCCGGCTAGCCTCAATGGCTTTGCCGCGCCAATCGATCCAGGGCTCGTGCTTTTCGAGCCACGGCATGCCCAGGATCAAGTCGTACTTGTCCATGTCTAGGACAAGGAACGACTCCGTGCTGTCAAAGTCCTCAAACTTTACAGCCAGGTCCATACGGACCCCAGGTACGTTAACCGCCGTACCATCGGCCAGTCTCACCGAGACCTGGCCCCTGCCTTCGCTTTCACGCAAAGGGTTGGCAAACTTGTCGCTATTCCGTGCGACCGTCTGGCGTCGAGCAAAGTTCGTCGACGCCCCAGAATCGATAAGGACTATGAAGGGATCTCGGTAAACCCGTACACTCGCGTGTACCACGAGCAGTCCGCCGCTGCTCTTCCTCGTCTCGAGAGCACCCAGGCTCTCAGGGGCTAAGCCTCCATGGCGTTCGCCGTCCGCACTCCTACCATGGGGACTTAGATCTTCCCCAGTAGGGCGCCCCGCCCCTACTGGTGACCCCAGTTCCCCTGTCGCTTGGGTCGTGGCTTCTGCCACTGGCCCCTCGAGCCCCTAGGTTTGGAAGGGAACTTCCTTTGCCTTCCCGCAGGGCAGGCACGTTGCATGTGCCCGAGCTTCCCACATCCGTAACAGCGAATGGACCTCTGTACGGCCGTACCCAGTTCCACGGGTACAGGCCCTGCGCTGGCTCCGGTTGCTGGAGCTACCTGCACTGCACCCGTTGACGCATTGTGGCCTTGCCACATTGACGTAGGAGTACGAGTCTGTCGGTGGCTTACTCCTCTTGGAGAGCGATCTGGATCACCTCCTCCATTGCGTTCGCATGCACGCGGAACAACTGAGTGCGGGATGGGCCCACCTTCAGGCCATCCATGAACACTGTCACCTTGATGTGTTCAGGTAAGGGGTTCCCTACCAGAGAAGCAGCGGGTACTCGCATCTCCTGGATGTACTCATGCAGCTCACGCTTCCCTTGTTTACAGGCAAGGAAGCGCGAACGCTGGCGATACTCGTAGTTCGCCGGAAGGAAAGCGGCTCTAAGCTGTTGACACAGCTGAGCCCAGGTTGTGAAGCAACCCGTCGTTGTCGCCTTGCGCATGTACGCCTCAGGTTGGACAGGGTGAAAGCGACACGAAGTCGCTCGGTCGAGATGAGAGCCGCATCCATAGCGATCTCTACTTCTTTGACCCAGAAGAGGAGGTTCTCTCTCCTTCCCTTCATAGGGATTAACCTTAAGCCTCAACGGCTTAGGTTGGGCTGGCTATAGCTTAGCCACGGGGCCTGCAGCCCCTGCATATGAGCAATGAGTACGTGTCGAACGCCTCAATGCGTTCGACCTGCTCGGCTGGCGTTGCAGCTGTCGTGTAGGACACGATAGAATTCTCTCGGGTGAGTTCCCACCAACAACACACGCTTCCCCGTGAAGGTCAGCGATTGTTGGATCAAACCTGAAGACCAGGAACGATCCCTTACACCGGGTCGGCTGTATGCGCTTCTGTCTAGCGAGGTTGATTTAGGTCACCCTTACCTACACCACTAGCCACGAGCTTAGACTAGGGTGTTATATTACGCTTTCGCGCGTAACCTTGCAGTCTCTCAGAGGAAAGGGTACCGGCGTGTTAGGCCTTATACAGGGGTGTCGAGGTATAACCTCGACGGGGAGCAAAATATACACTAGGACCTTAATAGACCTAAGTATACACGTAACGACGCTTCACTGTCGCCTCCGATCTCTCAGCCACACCAACTCTTGGCCTGACCAGGATAAACTCTAGGTTCAATGTACCTTGGATCTATAAACAGGCATCCCACACAACCGAGCGTGTCCTGGCACTTAAATAAGCTAGCTACACTTACCTAAGTCGGACTTGACTCTTGTTAGCTGGGAGGAAGACTGCGTTTTATAAACTGCTTAATGTGATGCTCAGAGACCTCTGTATGTCATCCAATGTTTTGCCCTATGTCTATATACAAATGTCAAGTGTAAACAAATCTCTGTGATGGTCGAGGCTCCAGGATGTCACTACTGCTTCTCTGTCACTTCACCGCGGGATGTATAATCATCCAATGGGGTGAACCCTCGCTTTTCACCGAAAGGTTCTGTGGCGGTTGCCCTAGCGACAGGGTAGCTACCCCACAGTTAGAACCCAACACTACAACTACCCCCGCCCCAACGCGAACCCACGCAACTGGTGACCGTCGCGGCGCTTCATTCTTCAATTTGCCCATCATCCGCCATGGTCTCTACGTCGTGCGCTCTGGTACGGGCCACCACCACAGCTGTGCAGGCTCTCGGGCCTCCAGAACAGGTATGTTCGGTCCTTGTTGTGACCTCTGCGTTCATCCGAGACCTCAGTTCTCATCTTTGACTCACCTCTTGCATTCTTTGGGCACCTACTGATGCGCCCTCAGTAGGACAGCACTTCGCTGCAGAGGTCTCAGGAGCCGCTAACCTGGTGGGGGAGACCCTTCGGTCACCAACCCCCGCGCCGGCAGAGGATTGGACAACTCGCGGTGCGTCAGCTGGGAGTTCTGCGGATGTATCTGAAGGAAGAGGTCCTGCCGGTAGTCCTACCGAGCAGGCGTCTCCAGCCTTCACCGACCCTTAGCTCTTGCTACTCGCCAAGATTGTCGTCGGCATCGCGCCTGACCCTCCCTGCCGCGTCAACGTCACCTTAGATCGTCGCCTGCAAAGCGCGTCGAACCTCGATGAGGTCTTGGCTGCTGCCGTAGTTTCCGTCCCAGACTCCTCTCCGTGTGTCCGAGGAGATGGTCTTGCTACGTGACAAAGTTGCTCTGTGCCAAGCACAGGTCAAGGGCGAGGACAAGCTCGCGGTCGAATTCTAGTTGCGGTCGACGGCTGAAAAGTTCTGCAATCAAGCTTCGCGCGACTTCAATGCTGCCGCCAACACCCTACACTTGATTCGGCTGGAGAATGTCGCTCTTTCCAGGCAGCTCGCACGTAGCGACTCACGCCGAGTTCGTGGCTCAGCTCGGTCTTCGCGCGAAAGAGGCTGATGCTGCTCCAGCGGTCCGGACGATCCAGAAAGACCGAGAGCGGTTCAAGGCTGGTCTCGTAGCGTACTCGGCGCAGATGGTCTAAAATCAAGATTATGGAGCTCTCCGAACCTCTGCCGAATGATGCGATCTCTCCGGCCTCTGCTGGTGGTCTTGGCGACCTGATGGATTGGGAGAACCCCACTCACCCATGGCAAGAGCTTCGTCGAAGGTTGCCACGGTCTACATGTCTTTTTGATGCGAGTGGCTTCCCTTCTGGATCCAAGATTTCGATCTGGGATTCAGGGCTCGGTCGTACCGTCAAAATGTGGCGCCAGTTCCAGGGTGCCTCGACCGACAAGACCGAGAAGGCTGACTTGGGTCTTACACTGTGGGAGCACCGCCACTGGATTCAAGTCTCGGCCGTGGAGAGCTTCCTCCGGCGTCTTGAGCGCCAGCATGGCCGTCACGATCCTCTCGTAACTTCTCTCGTTGCTAAGTGGAAGAGCTACAACAAGGCTTGAAATCTTCGCGCAGACCGCATTGGTCTACCGGGTTTGGAGGTGGAGCATCGATCGCGACAGCAAGCCTAGAGAAACCCGGTCGTGATTTTGTTGGAGCCTACTTACCTCCACTACCCCTTTGAGGTGCTGGACTGGGCTCAGACAACGGACGACTGGGTTCGAGAGCTCCGGTACCTGGACGCTTGGCAACCATGGCGCAATTGTTGGGTGCATGATTCAGCCAAGCAACACGACGTTTGCGCCGTGCAACCCAAATGTGCCACTGGTCGTTCCTCGACATTGGTCTCGAGCAAGCGTGGCATCTTCGATTGTAGCCGATCCTATTCATGATCCTGCCGCCATTTGCGCGCCATGGATCACTGATTCCCCCGACGAGGGATCGTCTGAACACGCGGATCTGGACGAAGGTGCTGGAGCGACTGGCTCTCAAGGTCAACGCCTCATAGCGCGGGATCGTCTCCCGCTGATATCTTGAGTGCTGATTTGGACGTTCTCGTGGACTTGGCTACCTCCACCACCGATATATGATCTCGGTCGGTGAACTTTCCGTTTCGTTGTCCAGGTTACTTTAGCGGTCTCAAAAGTGATGTAGCGTAAGGTTTGTAGTCTGTTTTCTCTTTCGTGCTTCGTCGTAATCTCCAATTCGCAAGTATGTTTACTTCTCATGCAAATATGCAATGTTCGGTACAGTAATATCCATCGTTCGTCTCTGTGGGCTGTATCGGTCCCACAGAGGTTCTTTATTTCAGTGCAGTAACGTCTTTTCGTCTGTCACTGCAAGCTGAACTGAACCTGCAGGCAGGTCAATCTTCAGTGGCGTTTAATTTAGTCCTCGTCAGCGACTTGGGCCATTTCGAAACGTCGGTCGCTGCGCTTCTCTTTCAAGTACTTATAGAGTAGACCTCCACACGACAAATTGGACGCAGGTTCCCAGGTTGGTTCATAATATCTAACCACTTTACTTTGAACTCTCGGACAGCTCGTTCGGTTCTTATGGATAACGGGACTCGGTCGTAAAGGATAGCCTCAACCTCGTACTCGCCAGCAAGTTGATCAGGCTCCCAGCTGTCCTCAAGAAGCAACTCCTCGCTGAAATCTAGTCTTGTTTCCTTTGTCACTTCAGGTCTCAACAGACGCTTCAGTCAGTCCCCGAATTCGCTCACAGCCTTGAGTCGCGATGCTTGCACCCCAGGGTAGAATCTGTACCCGCTTCAGCCGGGTAGTTTCAACTCATACGCGAACTGCTCGACCTTTCTCTTCACCCGGAATGGCCATGCCACCGGGGTGCTAGTTTCTTCATCAGTCCTGGTTCCACGCGTTCCATGTACAACCATACGCAGTTGCTAGGCACGAACAACGGCTTCAGAGCCGTAGTCGAGGTGTCATCCACTGCCCCTGAGACAGAGTGTACCTCATCCGAGGCTCAGTTTGACCAGTGCTCGGTATAGCCGTTTGTTCGCTTCCTCTAAGTGCTGCGTTGTGCTTTCGGCTCTCCGAGACTTCCCGGTGGCCTGATATTCCTTGGACTTTTCGAGTGCGATCTCCTGCTGACGGTTGACTACTCGGCGCTATGCCAGTGCGTCAGCTTGCTTACCAGTCCCTCGTTTGAGCGACGAGGTTAACGCTCGGAGTGCTGATTGTGCGTCCCAATCATGGACGAGGTAGAACGGGGTGTCTTTCCTCGTCGCATCCATCCAGTTGTTGGTAGCAAAGTTTAATTTCTCAGCGATCTCATCCCAGTCTTGTTGGAGCGGATCTTCCCCGTACACCCACACCAACTGCATGACGGTCTTGTGATGTAGCAAACATTAAGTTTGGCCCTTGGCTGAGTCTAAGGAACCGTGGCCTACGGTGCAAGATTGCGACGCACCAGAGCTCGGCTTTAAAAGCAGCTTAGGAGCGGTGTCTACGGTACGGACTCGGCTGAAGACCTCTTAAAGGGAAAAGCTGAGTCCAAGGACTCGGCTATAGTACCTTCAGAGTTACGAGAAGAAGATGCGACCAAGCGCAGAGACTAACGACCATCAGGAGAGCCGGGAACAGTCGCTTCGACTGGGCTGAAAGGTCGGCAAGATCTATAACGACTCTATTTCACTAGATATTTGTATAGGAACCAATTAGGAATCAGAAAAAGGGCTTAAGCCCTTAGTATTAGACAGAGCAGAATTTTCTAGGTCCAGAACACGTGTACACTCTTCCGGTAAGTCCCTGCACGGGCCGGATTATGTCTGCCGTCAGAACTCGAGAGGCATAGCTTGTAGAGTTCTGACTGGTAGCGCCAAGAGATTAGGTTGGCCCGGGGAAGGGCGTGTCTCGCCAAGCGCGAAGAACAAACCCCGCCGAGCTCGGCGGGTCGGTATACCGTACAGCCCGGGTACCGTTACTCTTTCAGCCGAGTAGCCTTTGCCTCGGCGACCCGTAAAAGCGCTAACGCGCCGTCGTCCATCCTTTGGTGGAGGGAACGGGATAACACATCAATGGGCTGGCTTGGTTAGTTGGTACTCGGCGGAAGCGAGACACCAGCTGTCCCGGAAGGGCCGAACCGCTAGGGGACAACCCAGCGCAGGCCAACAAACGCCGACCTAACTCGGCGATTGTTGTGGTTGGGTTATATTAACCCACATCTGACGGATTTGTGCGTTCTGCAACACCACAACTGGTGCCGGCGACCCGGGAACAGGGGTGCGCTTGTTTTTCGCAGGTACCAAGGTAACCAAGTTTCGAGCAAACAGGAAGAAGAGAGAAGAAGAAGAAGAAGGATGACTAGGGAACGAGCACGCTACGTGAAGATAGCCCGGCGACGGCCAAGGGCTCTCCCCACGCGGGGGATAGCGCGGCGAGTTCTGCCGACTCGGCGAACTCGGCTATTGCGATGACGATGGACGCGACGGCGGACGGATCTCGCAGTGTCCAGTTCGAGGAGGAGGACGCCCAAGGTCATGCAAGTGATGAAGAGAAGGATGATGAAGATTATGAAGAAAAAGCCGAGCTCGGCTACGTGAAGACGACAGCCGAGCTACTCGGCGAAGTTGGGGAATTATCGCTCCAAGTGGGCCGGATGGGAGTTCCGCGTCCGGTGGAGCGAAACCTGGCTGCTGAGTTCGGTGAAGATGCGGACGACGAAGATCAAGGTGTCGCTCAAGGGGAACGTCCGCCCCTTGTTCCGAGAGCGACACGAAATGCGGATACGCGAGTGCAAACAAGGTGCTAGCGCAACTCGGCGGAGAGATGATGAGAGATAGTGAATGGATGAAGTTATTCGCCCCAGTCCCGTTGGCGCAGGCGAGATGGCCATCATTGGGACCATTGCTGGCTGGGCCAATGGAGTGGTCCGACACCGCGGAAGTAGCCGAGACGACAATATTGCTGTTAAAAGCGATGGGCTTCCGAGTTACTAGTCGGCCGAGTCCGTGGATTCTAAGTGATTGGAATCTTGACCTGGCTAGCGTGGAGCTGTTACGTTGAGAGGAAAGCTGAGGAAGGCTTTGGAGTGCAGATCAAACCCCGGCTATTGACAGCTTCAGATGGTGGTTCCCAACTCGGCGGAGCAGGGTATCAACTCGGCGGAATGGAGCCTCAACTCGGCGAAATGCCGAGTAAGGCCCCATACCTGAAGGACCCAAGGGTGGTCAACTAGCGACGAACCCAACCAAGCAAGATCACGACGATGAAGACACCCGAGACGAAGAAAGGCGAGCGGTTTCGGGCGACAGCAGGGACGCCGTACTTCGAAGACTCGCACATGCTGAGTCCGAAGAAGAGTCGAACTCGGCTAGGACGCAATAAGTGGGAATCCGAAGAAGACAACTCGCTGAGGCGGGGATGATTCTGATGATGACCATGGTTACCGCCCAGCCGAGATGATACGGTTAAAGACCAGATCTACCACCTCAGCAATGACAGGGTGATCAGGGAGGATCCCAGTATCTGGAATTGAGGTCGCATGTCTCCTTAGACAAAATAGCCCAGTTCGACGGCCGGTGGTATCGATCCGATGACTCACTACAGTGGCTTAAGAGGTTCATCTACGGATGAAGGGCACACGTATGCCCAAGACTCTTGGTGCGAACCCTTCTCGCTCAGCCTTGGCCGAACGGCGAAAAGTTGGTATCGCCAACTCCCGAGGAAGACCCAAACGCGGTTAACCTGCTGAGCGGGGCGTTCCTGGATTACTACTGCTCACAGTTTGACCAATCGGCCAGGACGTGATACTACTCGGCTAAGCGCAAGATAAAGAGACGATCTCCGACTTCTTGACTCGGCTAAATGGGTATGCACGAACGGCGAAGATCCACTACGAGCGTGGTGGGGCCGATGCTGCCGACCATGTCGAGCAGTTCCTTCTGAATTGCGGTGACGATGACATCATGGACATGCTGTACCCGCTTCAGCTAAACGATATCCACCGAGTCGAGCAGATCATCAACAAGAAGATTCTGGGGCGAAAAGCGGAAGAACAACGAGATCGGCTAGTTTCTGGGAGAAGCCGAGACGAAATGCGCCGAGATGACCAACGGAACGATCGACGCCGAGATGATAACGCGACGGCCGCCGAGAGACAAGAGAGAATGTACGCCGAGATGACCGAGAAGTGATCGACGCCGAGAAGAGAGTCCGGGATCGACGGATAAACACCGCGGACTACGTCGTCGAGGAACTTTACGGGTCGACAGGACACATCGAAGCAAGCCGGGGCCAACTAAGCCGAGACGCCGAGCTATATGATTCTGAAGACTCGGACGGATACAGCGCATATGGTGTCAAGATGAAGCGCCGAGTCGGAAGATGACCAGATTACGTTGATGCCGGATTCACCAATGACCGAAGCGACTCGGCTAGGACCCCGAGGACTCGGCTAGACCATTTAGAGGACCGACTGAGGGCGAGACAGACCGCCGGGATACCTCGAGAGAACG